>VZRU01021381.1:4339-20006 GCA_013398155.1 Pedionomus torquatus | reverse complement strand
CAACTAAGGACTGGAGTTAGATAAAAGACTTTGTGCTCTTAGCAAAAGCCTGTGGTATAGAGCCCTACTGTAATGCAGTGCATTAAGTGTGCTTAATTCAATGTTTAGGCCTTGCCTTGTGGCCCTGAGCTTTTCTTTCCTCTTTAGGAACCTCGAACCCCTCAACTTCTGTTGAGTGATAGCTACAACTTAAATTCAAGCCTCAGAGAAAACAGCGTGCTTTTTTGTAAGTTACTGCTGTCATACTTCATCCTCGCAGGTGCAAGAGGGAGGCTTTGGAAGAGTAAGTGTCACCTGTGTTTCTTTAGCGCAGTTGCAGGGTTTTCTGGTGTAACCCCATTTGGTACCTGTGCTGCATTGAACATGGACAACAGCTGGAAGGGCTGAGAGGGCCAAACTCAACTTCTTTTTTTCAGTTTGAATTGGAATCTGGCAACAGTGCAACAGTCTGTCTCCAGAAATTTTGCAGTTTCTTGGTGTATAAACTCAACTGTCTCGTGAGCCGGACATAATCAACTGATTAGGTCTCATCTTGATGAGAGCAATATAAAACCAGGATTGCTAGAGGTCAGGTGGAGTAAGGTATGGTGATTTATTTAAAATTAGAAATGAATGTGTTGCATAGTTAGCAAGTAAAGTCTTTCACAGCAGCTTCATTGTATGGCAGATACGTTTTATACACACATATGTTAGAGGTCTCATGTTCTGTGAGTTTTTTGTAGCTAATGATCCCCTTTGGCTTACTAGAAACCAAAATCAACTTTTCCTTTCTGCCAATCTGAACGTAGAAGGTACAGGAAGATTATACAGTTCATGGAATTGGGCTGGAAACTGAAATGCTATTCTAAGTACATGCTTTCTGGCTCAAACCATTTAATCAAAGGGTAGGTAAAGTGAGGAGCACTCACTGTATGGCAGCCCATGTGACCAGCTAGAGCTATATTTGGATGCTGGAGGTTTAAGGAATCCTTTTTGCTAACCATTTTTGGCCAATTGCCTGCTGCTTTATGTTGTGCAGTGTGACGTCTGCTAAAAAGGACTTCGAAGTCTGGTGTCTGCAACTGTTTAATCAGTGCAGTTATAGGGAAACACCTTGTACTGTCAGGGCTGAAGTCCCTCTGTATTTAGTTTAGGGGTGGTTCCTGCCTAGCAGGATATGTAATCCAAATTCCAGTTTCCATTTTTTGTACTAAATAGCCTTTTTTAAGGGAGGGGCAGTAGGTCTCATAAAGGCTTCTTAGATACTCAGATTTAGTGGTTAAATGTCTGTATAGATGCTTATAGTTCTGGAAACACACAGCCTGGAGCGTACGCTTACTCTTTCAGTGTAAGTATAGCATTTTTGGATCTTAGCTTAGTTCAGTGTAAATTCAGCCCAGAACAGGGGGTCCAGATCCTGAATTCTCTTATACTGGACTAGATGTGATGGCAGATAGCAAGCCTGTGTCCAGCTGTGGTGGGAATGAAGAGTTCATCTGCTTTTGCTCAACGTCTTTCAGCTGGAGCCAGTTTTCTGCCTGCTTTACTTCCTTGGTGGTCAAGCTGACCAGCTGTGAAAGCAAGGTGAGTAGCACTTGGCCTCCTGGTACCTCTCATCTGTCCTTGCCGCACATCTGCAGCGAGTTGTACCTCCTGTCCTGCAAGTAATACTTGAATGGTGGCCTTTTGGTGACACTTCTGCTTTGATACAGGAAATCATGTGGCCTTCAGGTGGGACTAGAACATTGCTCAATGCTTTCGATTTTGTGCTTTGTTCTTCCACTGAAATGTATGCAATCTCATAGTCCTCTAGCATTTGAACTTTCTCATTTCCTTGCAGTGTAAGACGCTTGAAAGCAAGCTTGAGGTGTGTAGTGGTACTTGGGGCCTTAAATGGGAGATGAAGAGTTTTGACTAACCTTCTAAGAGTAGTGTTTGATTAAGATGATGCAGGAATTGGAAACAAAAAGCCCTGGTGATGCTGTTTAAAATAAAGTCTGAATGCCAAACTGTGTAACTGCATCAATACAACTTATTTTCCAGTGACTTCTTCGCATCTTCTGCTTCAGTGTTAGGCAATACATCACTGGAGGCATATTATTGCTTTATTTTTTTGGTGCTTTTTGACACTTCAGAATGTCTATTCTAATTACGGTCCCTTCCTCATTTGAAGAGTGGCAAATGAGCATGCTGAGTAAATTACCTGAACTTCCAAAATAGTACGGGGCTGTTATTTGAAGGGGCAGAGGCAAAGGAAATGTTACCGACCTATTTATTCTGCAAACTGGAGAACAGGAAGGGGGTTTGCTGTCAAGTGTTCTGAAGGTTGAGGCTGAGCGAATCTGAGCATGGCCCAGACTCCCTGCGTGTTTTGATCTGGCTGCATGTATATGCCTCAACTCTCTGCATAGGTACTCAAGTTTGAGTTCAGCATTCAAAAAGAGAGATTTTAGAAGTATACAAGGTGTTACACATTTTTGTGTTTTCCATGTCCTCCTTAGAATCTGAAGATTTAGTTACGTCTTGCACGGCCTCATCGTCACTCCAGCAGTGCATGTTAAATGGCAACCGCTTTAGTTTGCGTTGTGATGGAAGAATAATTAGGAGCACAGGGGAATACAGAGTAAAGGCAGGCTGCAAAGTCTGTAGCTGGTTAGTCTCAGAGTGCCACTGGACCTAACAGAGTTGAGGAATGTGCTTGCTTTAGCTTCCAGAGACCTGATTTTGAGCTGGTGAAATTTTAAGCAAAAATCTAGCTCTTGGGCCTGTAATCCAAAAATGCTGTCAAAAGATAAAAAAGGACAAGTTTTTCATGTGTGTTTTCATAAAACTAACTTGTAATGTTTTACTAGAAACAGACTTGCTGACTTCTAGCAACTGTATGATAAACAATTTATAAATAGACCATAGAGTCTAATGAAATACAAATAAAGTATTGGAAATCATGAGCCGACTCCAAAAAAACACTGAGTTATTTATATTTATCTGCTGCCTGGGTGGCTATGGTCAGGAAACTTCTTTGGATCTGTTAGACTGAAGTGCCCTAAAAACTCCCAGACTTGTTTATTGGGCTTTTGATGGTGGTGGTGGTCTTTTAAGTCTTTGGGTGTCAGGATAGAAGTATTCTGCATTTTACCTAAGTTACTAACACAAGACCCCATGTGCCTGTCAGGTGCAGAACGAGAGGGTTGAGGTAGGTCAGTGGCACTGTGCAGTGAAGGATTTGCCTCGTAGCTGGAGGAGGCAAACCTGCTCCTGGGAGAAATAAGGCGTCGAGCTATAAGTGAGTGGAAACTGGAATTGCTAAGCAATCCCAAGTTTATTTTTTATTTTATTTTGGGAAGACAGTAGAAGTTACGAAAACTTGGCAAATGCCATTCACATAAGGCTATTTTCTTTGAGTAACAGGCAGGCTTAAGAAGTCAACCACGTGCCAGTTGTGCTTACTGTACTCTAGAAATAATCTCTGCTATGGCCAGGGTTTATTTTTTGGAATACTGGTGCTTATGCTATTGAAAATAGCTCAGTGCAGTTGAACCTGTATTGAAGGTATTAGTTGTACTGAAGCTTAACCTAGTTAACTGCAGAAGCAGACGGCTGAAACTTTGCTTCATATAGCCAACACAAAAGTAATTACTTAATTATATATATAAATATAACCTTTTTGAAATGAGCAGACAGAGTTCTGAGCTTTATGAAAATAAACAGCATTAAACTACTGATGAATGGTTGCTGCTTTATTTTGAGTTCGGTTGGGCTGTGAGACAATACTGCTTTCGTTGTTCAGTGGCAGTTTTTACCCTGTTGGATGGTTCTTACCTTTTCAGTTTTGGAAACTAAATTCTTAGTCTTGGAGAGCTCCTCTGAATGTTCTTCAGCTGTAGTAAAATGACGGTTTTCTGCTTTTAATAAAACTACTGAATGTTGCTCTACTTGTGCAGTAAAATCCTTAATGTGTTCTTGTGTAACTTGCAGGAGCAGTAGCTGTGGAAACATCATTAACAGTTCAGGAGACTAAAATTAATGAGCAACAGCATATTTAAGCTGTATGAGTAGTCCTATTTAGGCAAGCAGAAGCTGTTTAGTACTCTGCATTTTGGCAGCTGGCTTGCTTGGAAGTGTCTAAATTCATATGCAGGCAGTAAACTTGGTTGCAGTGAGTGCTGTCACTTTGTACTGACTCCCAGAACCCATTAGCACGTCCCAGAACTGTGACTGGCGAACAGTTCCTTCAGGTGCTCCTTCTCTGGAAGAGGGAGAGAAAGGATGGTCTTAATTTGGGGAAATAGGTACAGCTATCATCCTTTAGTTTCTTTTCTTGCAAACTGAAATGCAGGGGCTCTGTCTGATCATCAGGAAACACTTTTCACTCTGAGGATAACCAGGCACTGGGACAGGATGCCCAGAGAGGTTGTGGAGTCTCCATCCTTGAAGATATTAAAAAGCCATCTGGACACAGACTTGGGCAGTCTGCTGTAGGTGGTCCTTGACCATGGGGTTGGATCAGATAACCTCCAGAGGTATCTCCCAACCTCTACTGTTCTGCGATTCCATGATTCTTTTCCTGACTTTGTACCCAGAAAACTCGTTTTATCTTTCCTTCTGTGTTCTCTCCATCTCACAGTTTATTCCATTGCTGCTTGTTGTCACATGAATAGTCCTTTCATTTTTAAAACAGAGGGCAGAGAGGGAAAAGGATTACAGAAGATCAATATTAATCTGAATTAAGTGTAATGTAAAGCATGTAGTGTTCACCTTTGACTCTAGTGTGATAATTGAGTTGACTTGAGGCTTGAGTATATAAACCAAAAGTTGAATCCCATTGCAGGAGGCATATCATTTCTTTAACATTAATAAGTAGTAAAGTACAGGATTAAATGTATTTAAAGAAGAGGAATTCTCACTTTCCACAGTGATTCTAAATCTCTTCCAAGTAGTGGGTTTTGCCCCTCACTCACGATTGAGCCCAAGAGAGGAAATGACTGAAGCTCAGAGATTTCTTTTGCGTAAAGTTTTCCCAGTGTAGTGATGTTATAGACTGACAAAAATGTTCCTTGTGTGAATGCAGCTCTGAACCAAACACCACCAATGCTGGTGAGACTCGCCCCTTGCCCTCTTGCCCCTTCACCAGGGGAAATTACCTGTGTAGAAAGTCATGGCAGGGGATGGCAAATCGCATCCTCTGTAGGAGGGGAGGACCTTGCTGGGGCAGAAGTGTTGCTGAGGTGAGGGTTTCACCTCAGTTGAAGACAAAAGGAGCTGTTGCCATTTTCCCCCTTGCCAAGCAGTTTCAGGTAGGCACAAGGGTTTTAAATAATAAGGAATATCTGCTTGGCTGCGCTGCCACCTTATTGAGGTTGCTCATGTTTAGTCTTCAAGGAGTCACCTCGCTGTATCTCCCATGTAGCCATAAGGCGAGAAACTGGTCATGTAGAGCAGGCCTTGGAGAAAAGGTGTATTTCACACCAGCAGCTAGAGGTAAATGCTTGTAGCTCTTGCCTCGAAGAGCAAATATGCTGGAGAATATTTGCTTTGCTGCTGCTGTGTAAGGTACTGCCCTCTCCTGCAGGTACAGCTCAAGGGACCAGGAAGAAGGAGATATGGATACAGCTGAGGAAATGAGCAGAAAGGGGAGAGGAAAAAGCAGGTGGTGGTTGGTGAAAGAGGCTGTGCATGTTGTCAGAGGAGCAAGATTTAGGTTCTGCTGTGAACTTTGATGTCCATGTGATAGCAATTTGGTAAGCGCTTTCTGAGATGTTAAACTTAAACTGCCAGACTGTACATTGACCAAATTGATTCAGGAGCTTGATGTATAATTACACCATGTGAAAGGAGCCTGTGCCTCTTGAGATACTTTAGTAAGTACTTGAAACATAACTGTAGTATTTTAAGAACATTATATAACACCACCTTTTAATTTATGTGATGCATTAATTGGAAAATAAAAGTGGACTTTAAATTGTGGATTCTAATGGCTTTTCCTGGTGTGGTATCCATTATTTCATATATGGTTAACTAAGCCAAGCCATTGAGGACCCACGGTCCTCAAACAGTTGTTGGCAAACAAACTGTAATAACTATCTTCTTTAGAGAGAAATAGACTCCACAGAGCACTAATAGGATAGCAGAGCTGTGCTTAACCCTTGCACAGTAAACAGTCGATACCAGTAAAGCCCTGAGTAGCGGGGGAAGGCTCGCAAGTCCTCCAAGGTAAAAGTTTCAGACAACAGCATCCTAAGTGACTCTTCGAGGAAGGAGATGGACAGTGACAGCTTTGATTTCAGACCCGATGTGTTCTCAGCCAGCCAGATCCCAGGCACAAATGAAAAGCAGGGAATAACCCGTGGAGGCAGAGCCTGGTGGTCAAGGAGAGCTGCTCTTGCTTTGGGTCACTCCTGGAAAAGAAAGCAGGCTGAAGCCTGCAGGAGGTACTTCTCTCCTAAAAGGCTTTTTTGAGAATATTTTAAGATAACCTGTTCAACTTATCCTCAGTGTACAGCCTGTGCTGTTGAAATACTAATTTTGTAGTTTTGTTAAGCGTAATATTTTCCATGTGGATTTGATTAATCAGCAAGAATAAAAATACAATGAAAATTGAATCCTGTCAGATTTCATTCAGATTGTGTGTTCTTGGCTTAAAGTTAAGCATCCAGTTCTGGATGGCATTGTTCAATACGGTTCACTTTTCTGAACCGTATTTTTTAAATTTTAGTGTTAAATGTAGTTATAATTGGCATCGGGCAAACAAATGGCAAAACAAAGGCAAACCTTAGCGGTTGCATGTGGGTGAAGGAAGGGCACGGGCGGCACATTGCTCGGAGCTCAGGTTTACAGCCGTTGTCAGGGAGGTACTCTGCAGCCCTACAGGGACCACTTGCCGTGTGTAGTCTGCAGCCTGGTGGGGCAAAGCCAGTGAAAGCACAGAAAGCTCGTGTCGCAGGCCCATGCTGATCTCACGTTCAGTGCTTTGAAATCATTGTGCTTCAAACATGTTAATTCGGCAGTTTATTTTTAGGGTAATGTTAAAATGCTCAGCTTTATATAACCGCATTAAGCTCACTTCTGATGTATGAAGGCAAGCCTACTGCTGACAGTCACAGTTTCAGTGTATAGGACAATCAGCAGCAGAGGTATTGCTGGCTGCAGAAGGCTTTCAACAACATGCCACTTAGTCACACTTGAAGTTACTGAATGTGAGAAGAAACCCAACCAAATACTTTGGATTACAAGTGGGTATTATAGTCTCCAGACTGAAATAATTTCCCTGCACTAAGAATAAAAAGTGTTTGTGAGAGCAGTTGCTGTTGGATCATACTTTGGCAAATTGATGCTTTTTATTCTGCTTCAGAAACTGGTTTTTGGGGAGGAAAGAAGTCTAATGATATATGATTATCTAAATATATGTATGTAAGTGCACATTTTATACATGAGTGTGTAAAGTATGGTTTTAGATTCTGATGCTTATGAAGTTTGTTGAAGTGCATGGTATACAGAAGAGATCTTTTGAACATAGTTTTTTTGCATAGTCTAAAACTAATTCACTCCAGACACTAATACTTATGCTTTTTAAAGTAAGATTTGATTATACCACACGTCACAATAAAGTGGTTTCATGCAGGGGAGGAGGAATACCTGCCTGTGATGCTGGGCAGAGGATAGCCGTGCTGCCAGCTGGGGGAATTCCTCCAGGGCAATGAGCACTGGCAGCAAAAGGTCCTCTAGTTTAGTGTAGCGTGGAGGAAGAGGGACAAAAACAAGTGAGGAAGAATTAAAGAGTGATTTTGCAGGCAAAAGGAAACTTCACATGATTTATGCTAACTAGTAAAATAGGTAGTTGGGAGCAAAGTTAATTACTGTGAAACACTGCAGAAGTGAGGAAACCCCAAGGAGTGAATTTACAATCTAGGCAGTGGAGGCTTTTTCTAAGTTATGCAAATATTCTTCTCAAAGAGTGAAAGTTAAACATATAAGAGCAAAGTCGTAAAGGATGTGCTGTGGGGAAAGGCACGCAGTTAAGCCTTTTCCAGTGCTTGGAGTACCACAGTTTGGGAGATGGAGTTTGGCTGAGATGCATCCAACAGAAATGGTTTTGGAGAGAGTATTGTATGTCTACCTGGTGCAATCTAGTAGTTTTTCTCAGGGCAAGGGCTGTATCACTATTGCGTGAACATCCTAAATGAAAGACCTGCGTGAAAACAAGATTAGTAGAGGCTTCAATCTTTCTTGCCAGTAACTGCTAGATATAAAGTGAAGGGTGTTAGGGTTTTATTCAACCAAAGCAGGTGGGTGAGAAGCTGGGGTGACATGGAGGCAGGGAGGAGGTGTGGTGGTGGGTGCTCTGGCATGCAGGGAGGTGGTGCAAAGCCACTGGGAACGGAGGAGAGTGTGAGGGAGTTTGTGTCTGACGTGGCTGTTTGAATCATCAGTTGCCAAGCAAGACTGTGAAGATGCCAAGTATTCGTGGGATCCAGATCGTAACGAGGAACTGAAGGCATTTGTTAACAAAGATACGGTTATAGCATTTGGTGGTAGAAAGCACAAAATGCATCCCAGTCGGAGATGGTGGGCAGTTCTGTGTGACCAAGCTGCCAAAACTGGAGCCTGGTGGTTTAGGTGGTTACAGGCACAAGGTGCTGATACAGTCAAACAGAAAAGCAACTTTGGCTTTAATCCATAGGTGTGAGAAGTTTCATGCCTGTTCATGAAGCAGCGTTATCTGAAGCTCAGTGACTAACTCATTCTTCGGGCTCACCCAAATGAACTGGAAAATACAACTTCTTACATTGACAAATACGTGGTATGTGGGTTAAACAGAGGGAGATATTTAATGTTGCCAATGTACGCTCCAGAGCATTTAATGCAAGTGCTGTGGAGCAAAGTCTGGACCTAAATCACATACCTACCTGTTTTCTCTAGATGACAAAACCTACCTGTTTTTTTGGATGTGGTGTAGACCGTGAACTGGGCTGCAGCTCGGGGGTGGGTCTTTCAGGAGACAAATGAGGCTGCCAGTGATGGGCTGCACTGGTAGGGCATTGGGTTGCCCATAGCACTTCAGCTTGAGGAGGCTTCCTACTTGATGGGATTTCTTTCCAAGCTTTTGCAAGGACAATCCCCATATTATTATAGAGAAATACTCAAAGAGTGAGAAAAATAATTTAGGGACTGGCTAACTTAAAGAGGCCTGGGGGCCATTTATATTGGTGTAAAATGAATAAGTTATTGCCCAAGCTGAGAACACAAGGGAATTTCTATGCTTGAGCTGTGTCCAAGTCTTCTGCTAATGACACGGGTGGCCCATTGTGTGTGTTGACAGTCATACAAAATCTTAAACGTTTATGTAGGCTCATAATTAACGTGATCCAGCCTTCTCCTGATAGAACTGGTTTGATGTTTTTATTCCTGCTCTTTACGGGAGTACCAAACCTATTCCTGTAATAGCCTCCCTTTTAAAGGGGCTGCTGCTCTTGCTTTGCTGAAGCACCAAAGTCCAATGTGCCTGCAGGAGGTAGCTGTCTGGTTTTGGAGGTGATAACTGGGCAAAGTCTGCGCCTAGGAAAAAGGCACCTTTGAAGGCATTTGAATTTGCACAAGGAACTGCAAAAGTAGTGATGTGCATCTTGTTAAACACTACCAGCAAGGATGCAGCTCTCATGTTGTAGCCTCTTTAAAGCTGTTAAGGTTTTTGCTTTCCAGCAGTCACGGTCCCTGTTCAACAATGCGGAAGTTCTAAACGTGCCCATTTTAATGTAAACTTTGCAGAAAAGAAAAAAAAAAAATAGAACAGGCGCCACAGGGGTTAACGTGCTCACTAGCTGGAAAAGAAAGGAACGGTAACAGGTAATAACCAAATACAAAATGACTGGTTTTGGCCTGCAGCGGTTTGGCAGGGACAAATTCAAAAGGCGGGTTGGGTTGGAAAGGCTGCCTGCTAAACAGTTGCAGTAACAAGACAAATCTGAGCATGGCCGTGGGCAAGATCTGCGCCGATAATCCTATCAGTTTGTGGGTTTCTGTGTCATGATGTCCCTAATAAATAAATCCCTTGATATGCCAGAGGTGTTTATCATCGATATGTCTCATAATTTTCTTAGCGTTGCTTCTCAAAATCATATGGAGAACAAAGCCAAAATCCAGCTTTTCTTTTTACTTCAGCACTTTCAGAACAAAAAGGCGTCTGCAGTGTATTACTGGTCTTCAGTTACTCAAAATCAATCCTACCTATGTTTATTTGGTTCCTTATTCTTGGGTTTAAATCAGTACAGCTCTTCCAAGAAGAGTCTTATTGATAAGTTATTTTGTAAAGAGAAGACTTAAATTTGTCTGTCTTCAAGGAGATACTAGACCACAAATGGATTATGAAGCGTTACTGGAGTCATTGCTAACCACAGCCTCACAGAAGAGGAATGCTAAAATCTCAGATTCCCTGTGTGGATTTGAACTGTGCAATCACAGAAGGCAAAAATACCCAAGATAGATGAGGTCACTTGAAAACAGAATGATCAGTGAGGTTTTGCTGACATGATATGTACTCGTGTTCATACTTATGGGGTTCCTTGCCCCCTGACCTTTTTTTTTTTAAGTATTTGATGTTGTTTTAAAACCTAAACTGGATAGAAATCTGTACCTGGTTTTCTACATTTAAAAAGAAAACTATAACCCCATCATTTCAGTTCTTACATATAATACTTGGTTTGCGTTTGAAAGCTGCTAAACAGAAAGGAAAAAAGAAATACCACTTTCTATTTTGAAATAGATGATTCTTCACCTTTAAATACAGAGCTCCTCAGTTTTAGTTATGTGTAGTATGAGCATTATTCATCTGAGCTCATGCGCTAGAATATTTATAACTAAGAGCAGAAGTGAAAGACATTGGACATAGAAAAAAATTTCCTTCCTCTGGCTGCTCCTGCTCGTTAGTGGCGGTTCTGCAGATGCGCTGTGGCAAGTGACGCCGTGGCAGCTTGAGGGTTGGTTCTGTACGAGGTGTTAAGGGTGACCCCAGAAAAGCAGCATTTACGCGCGGTGCCAGGCAAACAGTCGATGAAACTGATCCCAGCGCGGAAGAAAACCGCCTTTTGCATCGCTCTTGCTTCCGAGGCAGCTCAAATCAGATTAGAAAATAAATTGCGAGTGCAGGATGTTAATGTATCGCGGCTCTTGCTCACACGTCCCAAAACCACACCCCTTTGAAAATTCATTCTGCCCTAGTGCTGCCCACACACGGCATCCCATTTGGAGCTGATGGTCATCCTGGCACCTAACAGGAGCAAGGGAGGAACAACGGCAGCCGGTGGCTGATGCATTTGCAGAGCTGAACCAGAAGATGAGATAAATGTGCTCATCCTCAAAAGCTCCATATATATGTAACAATGTGATCCTACTTTGGTGAGGGTTGGTTTATTCTTCGGTCTTAGAAAGATAACAAAGACTGATGATCAGAATAAACTGTTTGAAAAACAGAAGTTGGCTGAAGCTGAGAACACCATTCCCAAGACTGGATGGTCATTACCGTTAATTCTGTTAATCCACTTCATAACTTCTTGTGGTTTTTTTTTTTTTTCAGTTCTTTCATTGCTGGGTGTCTTTTGAACAGAGAAAAATTCAGCCCCTGCTGGCAAATGATTATGATAATAATAATAATAATAGTTGTTATTGTTGTTTTTTTGTTGTTATACTACAACAATAATAGTATTTTTTAAAAATCTAGAAGACTCTTAAGCAGTTCCGTAGTCCTGCAGCAGTGGTATGAGTAAGCCAGTGTTTCATGTTCCCCTTCAGGTCACAAACTGCCCGTGGCAATGGTCACTTTTTCGGCATGTTCTTGTACAGTGGTAAATAACAACGGCTTCCTAATGCTGCTGTAGAAAGAACACCAGCAGGACAGAGAACAGCAATAATAATGAACTGAGTGAAAAATAAAATGACCATCTTCCAACCCATTTATCCTTGGCATTAAAACCACTAATCCCTATCAACCTGGCTTTATTTCATGGCCAGCCACCAGTAAGTATTAATTATAGTATTAAGTGAACGTTAAACGTTTCTAAGCTCATTACACAAGTGATGAAATGTCATTTCTCCTCATGTTAATTGAGAGAAGGTACTTGATAGGGTGCTTTGGGACTGAATTTTTTTTATGTCACAGCAAAGGAAGTTAATCGCAGTTTTGTTATTACCAGCCACGGAGTACTGTAGGACTTGGGGTGCATTTCTCTCTCTGAACAGCCCCAGCAGAGCCTCTCAGGGAAGAAGAATGTGAAGCTGGGGTGGCCTCTGTCAGCCCTCACATTGACTCCCTCCAGCAGCTCTTGAAGAAGCTGATTGAGGTCTTTCAGCAAGTCATAACAAAAATTGTGAAACTTGCGGTTTTGGCACTATTTTCTGTGTGTCCCACCCATCCCACCGACAGAGCTGGTTCGTACGGACCAGGCAGGAACAGTGCCCTGGTCCAGCTGGGCTGGAGCATCAGTGGAAGAAAGACCAGACCTAACCTTCAGTACAGAAGTAGCTTCAAAGGTCATGATGTTCACCAGAATCCAGCAGCAAACGAGGGGACTGGATGCCAACCGATCAGGCGTGCCCGCTTCACAGAGCTGTGAACACCACTGGACTTCTCCCTCCCACGCAGCCCTTAGCAAAACCCACTCCTGGTACCAATAACCTGACTGGCAAGACATCCTTGAATTAATTTCCCTCTTTCAATAGCCTCTTGAGGGTTTCAAATACCTGAGGGGACTTTGCCCCATTAAATTACCCTCATAACACTCCCTATTCCTCACCTCGAGACTTACAAAAATTATACTTTTTCATTTCTTCTGCTGAGCTGCTTCTGCCTCACAAAAAAAAGCGCATGTTCTTCCCTACAGCATGCAAATCCTCCCAGTAATTCTAGCCACTTGGCATTGGAAACAAAAGCTAGAGTAAATACGCAGCAATATTGTAAAGCGGAGGGGTAGGAACCAGCCCACCGAAGCTGCAGCGAAAGACATCGAAGGAGCTAATGTTCTCCTTATCTGGAAATGTCATCACTTGATAGGGATCGTTTGAGGCACTTGAAGCTGGTTCCATTTTACAGAAACTCAAATTAGCAACCCCCAGAGCACAACGCCGAAGCAAATGGCTGCTTTCCTTCCAAGCTCTCCAGCCTAATTTGCGGAGAAGATGCTTTGCTCCCTCAGGAGGTCAGACAGCATATTTTCCAAGGAAACTCTAGAAATATGGAAAATAAAAATATCTGAGAAATCCTTTTGCAGTGCCAGTATTTTAACTGCATTCTCCCATATGTAGGCTATTGGTTTTCCTCCAGAGAGGAAAGCTTTTAATCTAAAGATCAGCCCTTCAAAAACTGAAGACTTCTCTATGGTCTAAGAGAATTGAATTTGACTGAATTCCAAATTAAATTTCAAATAATCTACTTTGAACATACCATTAAGCTAGGAAGTGCCTAGATATGATTAATAAATGGTGATATTTAACAAAAAGGAAGAATTTCCCAGAAGAATAATTAACTAACTCTACTCCTTTTTTCTCCTTACAATTTCTTAGCTGGAAACAGGTTTTGGTTGTCTGTTCTACCTATGACACTTTGTATTTAAGATATTAATATTCTCCTTAAGAAGAGCTAATGCAACGCATTAACTTATGTCCATTTTACTGCTCACCCTCACTTTTGGGGAAGGAAAAAAAAAAAGTTAAGCCACCTTTCACATACTGTAAATGGTATAATCCATCACCCCACTCATACATTGTTTATGTGATTGCTATCACGCATGCTGATTTAGGACGCAGATCCATCATTTCCTATGGTCCAGGTTGGCAAGTGGCTCTGTGTTAACTCTTTCCTTGTGTGTCCTGGGAATGCACCCATCAGGCCAAACTCCCTTCAGTCACTGGAGAGCTCAGAACACATCTTCTGAGCAAGAAACATGTCTTAAATCTGCAGAATGTCTGAACAAAGTTTGCGTGAAAATATGAAGAGTCACTCTACCTTAAACAATGCCAAAAAGTAAAAATATGCTGAATTCTGTAAAGAGCAGAGAAAATGTGTCCAGAATATCCTGGGATTTCAGTCATGGATCAGTTAACTGGGAATGGTGGTCAAATTTCAGGAGATGTGAAATATGATTCAATTTGTTTATGCCTCAGGTGTGGCACTTAGAACTTTTAATCATGGCCTGGAAACTTTGTAAATATTTTAAGATCAAACCTGCCCTTTCTGCATGCAGAAGGTTAGATCCTCAATGCTGCAAGATTTGTAACTGATAAATGTCTGTAATTAAGCATCTTACATCAAATTTTTATTTTTTGGTGAATTTTAGGCACCAACAGGTCTGAAAGCCATCCCAGGCACTGGCAACCTCTGGCTTCTGGCAAACCAGCATTTGTTTGGGGTAAGGGTGTTTGGCTACCAGCTGGGGACGTGGACACACACAGGTCCCTGGAGCCTGGGACAGTGTGCAATGGAGTTGCCTCTGCATATGCCCCTCTCTGGATACACAACCCCCTTTGGCCATCCCATAGATGGGGCACGTAACGGTTATACGTACAGTTCAGTTCAGCTCTAAAGAGTTATCACTGTTTCCTTGGGAGTGTCATGGGCTTCATTCTCCTGCTGGGGAGCTTCCTCCCATGGAAGAATGAGGCCAGTTTCTTTCCACAACTCCAACACAAAAAACAGTGGAGGAGACCCTGCCTCAAACTCACACCACTGTCTTCATTTGGAGGAAAGCTCACTGGTGCTCACCCAGTTTTTTATCTGCTGCTGCTTTTTTTTTTTTTTTGAGGTTAGCTGTAGAAAATCAGTTTTCACGTGGATTTGGTAGAGTGTCACTGCCTCCCATCTCTTCAGAGGGTGATGAGCAGCCAGAATGATATCACATGTTGGTCTTCTTCCCCAGCTCATGGAGCCTAGAGTGTCAGGGATGCGGTAGGGCTGGGGACCAGACTCAAGTTAAATATATAATCATAAAGAGGTAGTGCTAAGGCAAAGGAAAGCTATTTTGGGAGAGAGTTTACCCCAGCTGAGTTGTCTGTCTTCACAGAGATGACGTCTCTCTCCAGAGGTCACAGATGTCTGGAGCTAATCAGCATAATCTTAATTAAAATATATGCATATTCTATAAAGTCTTTTTTCCCCAAAAATCCAACTCAGGTAAAATCAATGGCTACTGAGGACAGTTACTGTCTTCATATGGAGGACCTTGGTTTTATATGTATCTAGTAGGAGCTTGCATTTTGAGATAAGACCAATGTGATTAATTTCTTTCATCTGTGGAAAACGTAATTTCTAAATCACCCTTATTTTGGTCATTCATCAGATCTCGGCATCCTCAGTATCTCATACTGCTGCTCTTATGGCAATACTACCTAGGAAATGTTGGGCAAAATTAGTTAATTAGCTAAATGTATTTGGCATAGAACTTGCATCTGGTTTTGCTAACCAACATGGTTATAAAATTAAGAGGTTGTATCGACCTCCTAAAGCAAATCAGTAATGAGTAGTAGCTTGAAGCAGAATAGTTTTGTTTTCTGTTGGGGAGGAGGATGGCTTTATGGCCAGCAGGTCCTAGGAGGTGCTTCTACCCCTCTACTCTGCACTCGTGAGACCCCACCTGGAGCACTTTGTCCAGCTCTGGAGTTCTCAACAGAGAAAGGACATGGACCTGTTGGAACGGGTCGAGCAGAG
>VZRU01021380.1:184108-195631 GCA_013398155.1 Pedionomus torquatus | reverse complement strand
AAAAAAAAAAAAAAAAAACAGAAAAAAAAAACCAGTTAAGGAGAGATGATGATTCAGTGCTGGAGAAAGAAAAAGCAATGTGTGTGATTGCTGAGCACACTCACCCCAACTATGAAATCATCTACATGCGTGGCTAAATGAACGTCTGCTGCATAAAGTCAGCACTGGTTTCAGTATGCCACAAAACAATTCGGCTTTTTGCTTATTTTCTGAGGAATGCTACAGGAAAAATGGATGCTATACCCAAGTAGCTAATAATGTAGCATTTAATAATGGTACCAGTGAGCAAGCAATGCCAATAAAATTCAGCATCTTTGTCTTAAATGTGTTGTTAATCCAACATGATTCAGAAATGGATGAACAGGGGGTGGGAAAGTAATCAAGCATACTTGTTTACGTTATTTCCTCTATTCTTTATCAAGAAAACTAAATGTCAGTGTGTGATCAGCTCTGACTCCAGCACACTGGATTTGCAATGCCTGTTTTAATGGGCTGCTCAAACTGATGGCAGAATGAGAAAGATCATCCAATAAATTCAGCTTATACATACAATATGAATCTGGCCTGTATTTATCAGTGATTAAGTATGTCAGGGAGTAGTAATTTATCCAGGGAATTCCACACGCTATGTGGGCCATACATATATATATTTATACCACAGCTGGTATAAACCAGTTTAACACCAGTGAAGTTCTATCAGTACAGTAGGGATGATTGTAGCTGCCAGATTTGATGCTGCACCATGTGGGATACTCTGTGCCAATTATTTAACAAGATTAAAGATATTTGAATCTAATTTGCATATGACCAACTTCCTTTTTGAAAGCCTGCACTACTGCTATGGAGGTAAAAAGCAGCCCTGCAGAACAGAACCCTCAGCTGAACTACTGAGCAGTCACCGGGGGGGAGGTTTTCATAGCTACTCATATATCTGTAGTCCCTTCCCTGTGAGCCATACTGTCTCTTCTAGAAACTAAAAAGGAATTTGTGTCTGATAGCTGCAACTTTTTTGTCTTTGCCTCTTCTGTCCAGCTTCCTGTCCCCAGAGCCAAAATGCTGTGCCTTGAAACAGCCACAAAACTACATGGGAGGAGGTTCAAGTCTACAGATCCTGGTGAAATTTATGCGGGCAAACCACAGCCAAATACTATAGTCAACAATACTCCCAGGCATTTAGTCTTCTAATAGAGTGCTAGTAACCTTCACAAGAGAGATGTCAGGGGTTCTTGGGAAGATTCTTCTGTGGAAGTGATGTCTGAGATTTAGGAGCCACCACTATGCTGGCACATACTATTTCATCTGTTCTACTTCACCCCAATCCTAAGAAGACAGTTCTCATTAACCCAGATGTCAACAGCAGAAGGCTGTATGCAAATTCACCTCTCTAGAGCAATATTTACATCACAGGAGTGCATGCTAGAATGCTGACATTTGCACATTTTTTTCTTTGACATAGCTTTGGAATGAACCAAATGAACACCTAGGAAGGTGTTACTCAGTCCACCTGTATTCTGTCAGCAGAGGAAGTGGTGGACAAAGTCATCTGTGAAGAGCAGCCCTTTGAGTGCAATACCCTTTGGGAGGGCATGTGTGGAGTTTTCCTGGCTTCTTTCCTTGCTTCAAGATTGATTATATTATCATTTAGTAGTCAGAGAAGCTTTTGGATTTGAGTTGTCTGCAGGAACCTAAATTCAGGAGAATTCTTTTCAATCCATAGATCTGATCACTTGGGATAGAAGATCATGCAAGTTAAAATGAAGACTCAACTAGCCCGAGGATAAAGACCCTATTGCATCATGAGCTTGGTTCCTTACTTTTAAAGTAAAGGCAGCACAGCAGACTAGGGGAGAATGAAGCCTACAATGCTTGAGAAATAACTCTCCCTCTGTAATCTGTAAAATAGATGAACAGTTGCTGGCTCCCTGACTTGGAGCAGGATCCACTGATTATGGAGACCATGCAATGCCCAGGAACACAAGCAGTTGTCTTTAAAAGCTATAGTTTCATGGCTGATGTTTCATTACACTTTCTCCTTAGGTTACAGAAAGTACGGGAAGAGCCCTCTGTCAGCAATAGTGAATGGCTGAGTAGTGCTTGCAGAAGAGCTAAGACACACTGGTAAAATGTGAAGGTCATATAGGGTTTACAACCTCCAGCAGGTTTGATGAGGGACCGAGATTTGATATACCTCTCAGTGAGCAAGTGCATCACAATCTGACCTAGATAGGAAGCTAGTCTGGGAGGACACCAGTGTAGTTGTAACATCCCAGTAAAAAATGGTTACAGGCAGCATGAACTGAATGTCATACAACCTCTGGAATAACAAACTAAAATAACATGAATGCAACAGGGATTTTCTTCAGCTGATACTTAGACTGTCTGCTGCCTCAGTTTCTCCCTTTGGAGCTCTATAGAAGTATTTCACAAAACCTAGGTCTTAGGCAGTATTCCTCTTTCTTATTTAATCCTCTTCTGCTGCTGTGTTTTTACTATGTCGGTTCTTCTGGCTCTTCATTCATTCAAAAGGCCAATATCAACATATTTTGGCACTTGCTGTGCAAATACATGCCCAAGGTGTGCTCAGCATGGTATTAGCAATTCCAGCTCCAGCACTGTCATTAGCTCTGTTAGTGCAGACATCAAATTCCAATACATAATCTTAACGCAAAGCTGTCAACCAGTTACTTCATTATTCTTGCTGTATAGTAGTCCCAGGCCAAAATTATATTAACAATAGAGTTAAGACAGAGAGCATAGATTAAAAGTGTATACAAAATAAGCGTTACAACAATATTGTAATTACCCACAAAATAAATATTAGAAACCCTTAAGATTCAGAGTTCAATCTATACTAATAGAATATTGCAGTAAGATCATTGAAACAACCTCAACTGTGACAATTAGTGACAATCTGCAATAAACAAGCAAGTTAGCCTTATAACATCAACAGCTACAGTGGCATGAAATATTCCTACAGATTTAAAGTAATTCTTTCTTCTTCACGTGTTCTCTTTATAGTGAATTTATATGTTAAGAGTAAATACATGTAGTTTTGTTTAGCAGTGAATGTGGTATGGCTTTCTTCTAAAAGAGAGTGGAAAATACAGTAAAAATGCTTGTTATGCTTGTTTTGTTTAGAACAAAAGTCATAAATCTTAATGCACAGAGACTGAAAAAAAGTTCTACTGTTAACAGTGTAGATAGTGTGCCCTTTAAAAACTGTTACTGGCATGTAATTAATTAATTAAATTATTCAGGGTTGTTTCCCACATAGTAGCAGTATTTGTTACAGAACAGTTTACATTCAGGTTTAACCAGTTTGCAGCCCCGTTGGTTTGCCCTATTATTTTCCATGATAATGCTTTTATCTGGTTTAAGAAAGTCATATATTAAGGAAAGAGAGCTATGGTACCAAATAAGTCTAGAAATAAACAACACTGAGAGCAAAATCCAGTCTTGCAGTCATGAAGCCACATGCAGCTACAAGGGGAGTGCCTGTAGCTCCTCAGGCTGCAGGCAGAAAGGGTGAGAGCAGCTGCTTGGTGAGGAAGCGGGGGGTAAAGGGGCATGCATGCTTGGCAATATGCTTTGAGAAGTTGTGTATGATCTCCCTTCTGGGTCCTGTTGGGAAAGGAAACATTAGCTGAAGGGAACCAGGAGCTTCCCCCATAACCTGGCACTCAGGGGAGACTTTGGCTGAAAAAGGGCCCCTTTCCTGCATGCGTTGCTCTGCTCTTTCTCTTTCTGAGTTCAGACTGGCAATTTTTTCTCCCCTAATACCAAGTCCCAGCTGAGGTTATGCCATTGGCCCTAGAACTGTGTTTCATTTGTTTGCATTGGTTTAAGCAAATTCCTCTTAATCACTTAATGGAATTTAAACATACAGTTGTGGGCCATGTGGGAGTAAACAGGTAGGGTACAGCACCAGAAGTGTTCGCGGAAGTGTCTTTGCTTCCACCGAAGGCTGAATTTGGTCCAGTATTTTTGCAGAGAAAGGCAACATGTAATGTTATTGCAAAGCATTTTTGCTGGCACTGTCTCACTGCTGCTGGCACAGATACAACTCTTTGATATTGAGTAGGTGAGTGATTTTTCTTGCCAGCTTTCTATCTGTAACTTTGACTCCCAGTAATATTTACTAACTGCCATCAGTATGGCAGCTTTTAAGTTTCATTTCAGTCATAAGCCAGCCATTAAACAAAGGTAGAAGTGGTGCCTGTCCTGACAAGTCATGATACTCTGTGGTGATGCACTTTTGCATCATCTCACAGTGACAGTGTGTGACATAAGGAATAAAAGGAAGGAGGAGCAAGCTTACGTCTGTATTTAGCAGAAATCACAAACACACATTTCCTTCTTCATGACTCTGAATAAAAACTATCCACAGCTCTCCAGAAAAGAACAGACTGCAACACTGTAAAACAGTGAATAAAATTAGTTGAGGGATGCTGGGTTTTGGAGTGGGAAAGGAAAAAGCTGAATAGTGATGAAATACCAAATTTTACCTCCTACTCCTTAAATATTTTAAGATATTAAAGGAGGATAGTTTCACACCAACAACTACCCATAAGGCACAGGAGCCAACTTGCACTTTAACAGCAGCTTCTCAGCTGCATGGTATTTTCTATCAAAACATCAGCAAATGTGATTCAGCCTTTAGGGCTGACTGTACAAACCCTACGTAATGTATTGCCTCCCTTCTCCTCTATGCTGACCTAGTCTACTGATTTACAACAGAATGCTATCAAATACAATGCCTCCTTGGGTGTCTAATAATAGAAAAAATATTTGAATAGTTTTAGAAATAATATTTTAATCAATATATGGGCACTGAAATAGAAAGATGCAGTGTTTCCTACCTATGGAGAAGAGTGTACCTCACCAACTGGAAAGGATTGGTGCAGGAGAAGCAAGGACATGTACACATGTTTTGCTCGATATGCAGTTTCATGCAACTGGCAGATTTGTTCACAGGAACTCCTGCCCCTTGTCCTCCCTCCTCCATTTGTTCACTTACTCTTGCTCATATCCCCTCTTGCTCTCAGGAGCTGCAGGGCTGGCCAATGAGCAGCTCATAGAGATGGTGGATTAGCCCCTGTGGCAGAAAGATCACTAGGTCTGATGTAGGTATGCCTGTGTATGTGCCAGAGCTGCAATCATCTCTGACTCCACCTTATGGACTCAGCAGATGAAGTGACTCCCAATCCTGCTCCACCCCAGGCAGCCACATGTTTTATCTGGCTTCTTACAAAATTCTTTAAAGATATACATAGCAACAGAGATACTACTGAGTGTTGTGAGTATAAAATGTAACTTTCACTTTCTCAGAAGTAGTGCAAGGGGACTTAGGCTTAGCCACCAGCCAGATGCTGGAGAAGGACAGTGCCAAGCCCCAGCGGAAAGCCCTATCACGGCATGCTGAGGAGACATGGAACAGCTGCATGTACCGTGAACCTTGTCTAAAGCCAAAGAGCTAACCTGCATCTGTGAGGCTGCCAATGAAGCACCTATTCCCAGCCTCTGCTAAATTCAATTAAACAAAGACAGCTAATTTTGTAATTTAAAGTGATGGTGTTGATGTTACACTCAGTGTGGTTTTTCTTTGAATGCTGCCTGTCAGCCTGCCCTACTTTCTGAAGGTTGTGGGGATGCTGTAATGAAAGAGATGCAAATATTTCATAATACGAGCACATCTTCACAAAGGGACTGTTTCTGAAAATTGCCAGTGACCACTTGGGGCATGTTATTGTGAACAGCACTCAGGACTTGCAGCCCAAGGAATGCTGCTGCTGCTTCTGCTCCTTCACATGACCTGTTTGTCCTGTATCCTTCACATCCAGAACATTCTTCGCAGGTCAGATTGTAATCTTGGGTGAATTGTAAGCAGCACAGTGTACCTGGAAATGTCTGTGGAGGTACATGATTATGCATGCTGTGTGCCTGAGATTAGAGCTCAGGAGTTAGGAAACCAGACCCTACCCAGGAGTTAAGAAACTTGCTTACATTTGTTGTGTACTATTTTAGACATAAGAACAAAGAGGAAAACACTCTGCACTGATCCTTGCTGATGTGGAAAGTCAGACTAAGACACCTATGTATGTTTCACAATGTTGAGGAATATGTATTACTTCAGGAAGACAGTTGTGCAATAGGGATTTACAAGAACTTCTGCAAACTTGCCCTCTTAGGTATTAAATGAACTTAAGCCTCCCCATGTTAACTACACAAAGTTCATTTTAGCCCTAAAATAGTTCATGGCACTGTTTGTCCCATACTTGCTTCACACCCTTCAGCAAGTGGCATGCCATGAGTGGCTGGAGACTGATCCCTGCTGACACAGAGGGGACAGTCTTTGAGCCTAGAGCCAGTTCTCTTTCCACAGGTTTTGGTTTTATGTTTTGGGGTTTTTTTGTTTGTTTTGTTTTGTTTTTCTTTCCCAAAGGGAACAGAACAAAGCCAGTAAGACCTCAGTTTCCAGGAATACCATTTAGATGGAATAAACACTTTAAAGCACCACTCCTCTCATGTCAGAGGCTTGAGGACCCTTAGGGGTGACATGCAGTGGTCCCAGCTCACTCAATAGAATCCAGTGGGGTCCAGGGAGGTGGCCTAGGATCAGGCAGCTCTCAGGGCAGTCACTGCAGCCTTGTGGGGCCACTGCCTCCAAATTACAAAGAGCAGCTGCACACCCACAGTCCCAGCTCAGGCACCTCCTCAAGAAAGTTTAAAAACCCCAGTGCGCCTGAGTGAGTTTCCTGGGACACAAACAGCAGGAATGGCCTCCACTCTGGTCAACAGTGAGCGAGAGCCAGATGCCCAGCTTTGAATGGTTTCTGGGCAAAGCAATATTGAGCCCTTGTAAAACTAGATGCCATAGTTGGGGTCTTATGGCAACAATTAGTTGCTTACATAAGTAACCTGATTTTTCAAATGTGTTGGACATCCAACAGTTCCCATAGACTCCAATTAGGGCTCCTCGCTGTTAAACAGTTTTGGAGATCAGACCATTTCTTTGGATGGCTAAAGATATACTTGGGGATACAGGCTCTAGCCACTCCAACTTACAGTTTCTGGTCATGTTGGTTCTGTAACAGAGGTAACCCAAAATAAGGCCAGCAAAGTTAGAAGTCAAAAAGAAACCTGACTTCACTTTGAAAATGTCTGGTCTGCTGACTTTGTTAAGAAATTAAATAGAAAATAATGTATTATTTATTGATAATCATCTCTAAGATAAAACAAGAGTGCACACGTACTTCATCCTTTGGTATTTGCTGTTCTGCTTGCACTTGGAAAGGTGCTGCAGAACACAAGAAACTGGTTTTGAAAAACTGTCCATTTATTATATGTTCCAATTGCCCATCAGAAAACATGATGTACTTTACCATGGGGAAAGACTTGAACTTCCTTTCATAACAAAGAAAAGAGAACAGCAATAAATAAAAGGACTAGCAGGCAGTGGTCAGTGTTGAAACTTGTTCTCAGGTTGTTCTGCAAGACTTCCTTCCCTCTGCTCCCTCCTCCTTGCCCTCCACTGGACAAAATGCTCATAGTAGCAGGGAGCCACAGGCTTCAGAAACAGTCTGTCAGTTACAAGAAATTTTGTGTTCCCCTTCAAACAGTTGATCCAAAGAAAGCTCTTGTTTGCCATCAATAACATTTAATAGTCATCTAACAGTCATGTTAGCCAGGAGTGAAAATATACAGCACAATCTGAGTTTGCCCAGGTTCACTATAGCACTGTAGCACTGATGTGTATCAGACAAGCTTTATTCAAGATATTCGTACCACTGTTCCTTTAGCAAGCCTTTTCAAAATACCTCTTGACTTCCAAGCCACTCTGCCAGCTCTCTCACCACTGTTTTCTTTAATGTGCCTCCATGCTAATCTGGAAATGTGAAAATGAGATTGTGAGCCAATGCAAGTTGTCTGAACAGCGACTGAGAAATGCTCTTGCTAGAGTACTTGGCTTAAGCTTCTGCATTTGGGCCTCCATAATAGGCGTGCTTGGCAGGTTTTTTGTTAAATGAATTACTAATACTGGCTTTCAGCAAATTTCCTGTAAAGTTCTTACACTGATTTATTCTCCTGGCAAGTTTTTTCTAAGTTAAGAAAACATATTTAGATATTACCATTAAATTATGTAATACTCAGAGAGCATGTCAAGTAGTATGGAAAGGGAGCTAATTTTTGTTTGTGTAGCTGATACAATCATGTAACTATATGCTTGCCCGTAGTCTGTTTGCTTGCTCATTCCTGTCCCCGTAATTTTAATGTAATTATGTAGAATCTTCGCCATGACTCACAAAGGAAACTTCAAAGACAATGAAATTAATTCATTTGTGCACTATGTATTTCTCAAATTTAAATGGGAAAGTTATCATCACCACATCGCCCAAGGGGAGCCCAAGTGATAACAGTTGTCTTCCCTTTCTCTGTAAGTACAGCTGAAAGTATTAAGTAACTTTCTCATGGACATTTCAGAGCGGGTAATATATAACCTACTCCTTCACAGAAGGCAAAGAAATCCCTGCTCGCTTCCTATAATGGATCTCTGCTAAATAAAGACAATTCATTCTTAAACGTATTTACTTGGAGGTAACAGGGGCATTTCATAGCCTGTAATAGCATCTTTATATAAATATCCATGCAAAGTTTTTTCTGTGGTACTGGAGGTAATGCTGCTCATAACACCATTTGTCTTCCACATCTGTTTTTGTTCCCCTTAAATGTCCAAACACTGATTCCCCGTCTTTTGGTAGGTGTTTCTTTTAAATAAATAGAAGGGGGAATAGTATTCTGGAGTCGGCTGACATAAGGGAGTGTTCTTTGAGAAGTCCCCTTCATTGAGGTTTTTGATCATCTGGATGAAGGGGCATGGACATATTGCAAAAGAATTAGACATATATGCTGTGCAGGAGTCCCATTCAAGATGGTCAAAGGAAACTCTGTATGCTCGAGAAAAATTACAGATTTTTGTTGAAGGGCCGAGTGGATCTTACTATTCAGAGTAGAATAATTTCTGTATTTTTTTTTTATTTTACCCCTGTCCCATCAGTACACTGAAGAGTTACATTTAGAATTTGAACTATTTTTACTCATTGTAGATGGAAGGAGAATTTTTATTTTATAGTCAGAAAACAAAATGAAAGCTCCCTTTCACAAGACAACAAGAATTGGGGTTGCAGATCCAGAAGATCTCAGTGGTGCTACACATATGCCTATAACTCATTGGTGAAGTGACATTCTCAGATAGGTGGCAAAGTTTAGAAACTAAACCACCAACATCTGAATTTAAATGGCATCTCCACTCTATGAACTACCCTCACCTTTTCCCCATTGGTTGTTACTTCCCACTGCAGTTTTGTTGGTTCAAAGGCGGCCATAGCCGGTGCAAATTTCCAGCGTACAGGTAACAGAGATGCTTTGGAGGTAAGTATGGGCTGTGTTTGTTTACAGAATCTTACCTCAGCTTTGATTGGAGACCCTGAAAACATATTAATGGCAAAATTATTTCTTCTCCAACTCCTGTTCAGATCAATGTACTTAACTTTGGTAAACATATTAAATGCAACTCCAGTCACCAACTGTTTAGAAATAACAAGGTCAACCAAACTCATTCCAATACAATCTTTCTGTCAAATGCTTGACATACATTTTCTTTGTAGATTATACATGTGTTACCCACAGAAAGCCCACCTTAATACTGCTCTTCTAAAAGCTGACAAAGTTAAAAATTCAGAATCTAGGAAATCTAGCATTAAAGCTCCTTACACAATCTTAATTCAACCTCTGGTGTATATGTTTGGTCATTTTATGTGGTGACACAGTCATGTAGAGGTTTCTTCTCACAAGACCTCTGCCTGATTCAGTTGTTTAGGAAGGACAGTGCCCTGTAGGTGTTTAATTTATTTTTTTTTCCTTGTTCAATACACTGTTGCCTAATGTGTTATTCATCAAACAAAATTCAAGCCTGCTCTGAAAAAAAAAAATAGAAAATTTCCTCAAGGGCTTTCCTGTAGTGTTTACCATAATAGTGCTGGAGTGACACACAAATATTAATGAATCCTTTTGCAGATTTAGAAGAGAAGCAGATATATTGAAAGTTGGCAAGCAATTTCAAATGTCTGCACCTTGTTTCTTATAATTATTTAGCACCGTATCTCCAAAGCTCAGCTTCCACCAACTATAGCTGCAGTGGTGAGCATGCAGCATTCCTGCAACATGGTCCTACAGCCTTAAGCTGGAAAATCAGGAAATATGGGGAAATAAAACAGTGACCAGGCCTGGGAAGTGGCATAGCTAGGGGTCCCTCTGGGAATAATTCAGGTTTTTAAAACTGGTCTGAACCAGCTCTAATGAATCTGTCATCATAGAGATACCAGTCTGGGCTTGAGAAAAGTTTTGTCAAAACTGGAATGTGTACATTAGAGTCTTGATTTTGACAGACTGGCAGCATTTTGTGACAAAACCATTGTACAGAAAATGTGCCAAACAGCTTCCGTTGCAACAAAGACACACCAGGAACCAAATTAAGGTTTCCCCAACAACATTCATTGTTTGGTATTTTTTAGCTTTCTGAGTGCATCCTTAATAATAATCTTTTATTATCTTATTATTATTAATAATAATCTTTTAATAATAATTGCACACCTGTGTGTGTGTGCAATCTAGTTCCATATCAGTGAATGCAGACATGTTTGTATTTACATGTGTACGTATACATAGATGTGTTTGAACATGGTGCTATATGAACTATCACTATTTTTACTTCCTTCTGCACACTGTGATTAAGTCAGATAGAAATAGTAAGTAAACAAGCAGATAATCTGCTACTTCTGATACATTGGGTTTTTTTAAACAATGACATGAAACTGCCTTGAAGGTCCAGCTTACACCAGGGATCTCAATGTTGGTGACTTTCACAGCTACAAACAAACATATAAAAACAATAAATAGATTTCCAAAATTTTTCTGTATTCATTGTTGTTGTATTAGTTACACTTTTAGACAGGTTTCTAACTCATTCAGGAATAATATTATGTGGGGGTTTATGAGATGAGGAGGGCTTTGAAATGGGAATAGGCTATACTTTACCATAGATGTTATTCAGAAAGAATTGTAATAAAACCGCCAATTGTATTACATCAGTGCATCCTCTTAAATCCCATGGAGATTTTCCTAAACAGAGATAAACCATTTGCCTCAAACATCTTATCTATTTCTGTCACTACACAAATCCCCTAAATATTTCAGTCACTGCAAGGCCAGCTGAAATGGTAAATTGCCTCATACACTAAAGGGAAAATTTGAATGGGGCTAGGCTTGGATCTTGCTGAAAATGAGGCTGCTGAGATTGGAGACAACTGCAGGAAAATCAGAATTATAACAAATATCATCCTCATCCAACAATTACACTATTGCCAATTGGTAACATTCCTTTATATTTCTCCTGCTTTTCTTTTGTCTGATGAGACATTCTGCTCTTTTCCTAAGCAGATGTTGAAAGGCAATTGACAAAGGATG
>VZRU01021380.1:148134-175029 GCA_013398155.1 Pedionomus torquatus | reverse complement strand
TCCCTCTCCCTTTCCCTTTCCCTTTCCCTTTCCCTTTCCCTTTCCCTTTCCCTTTCCATTCAGCAGTGGGTTCCACCCTGGTGGGCACAGCCTTCTTGCTTTCCTTAAGATGTCCAGCAGAAATACATGAAACAGTATTTTAGTATTCCAAGGGTAAGTTGTCTCTAAGAGATCTGTGTTGACAGCCAGACAAATAAGTCCCTAAATAGCAAAAAATCATGCTGTTTGCCCTAATGGGGTCTGAAGGCCAAGAAGATCTGTTGTCTAGAGCTCTTGTTGTCTCCTCTCAAGCAGATGAAATCAGTCTTGATACGAGGCACAGGCAGCAGGGACTCTTTTTTTTCCAGGCCAGAAACATCCCAAGGAAGATCTGAATCATGGAGTAAGGTTTAAGCTCTCCAGTTTCTCTCCATGATCCTAAGTGTCAGAAGGACCTTAGCTCACATGTTGGAGGCCAACATAACTTTCCTCCCTTTCCAGGACATGAAGAACACTGACAGCCATGGCACCCTGCAAAGACGGTCCCCTCCCATTACCAATTCATTAACTTAAATGGTAGGTAAGGAGGGAGGAGATGTATGCCCCCATAGGGTTGAAGTCCCCATAGCCTGCATTCTCTATTAGGGTTCTTTACCAAAAAAGACACCCTCACACAGGTTAGACAGAGGTATCCAGAAAAACAGCCAAGGAGCCTAAAAGAAAACCTCATTTCACATTTCAACTTCTTTTGTTTCATTGTAGGGTCTTGCACATAAAGACACGGCATCTGGGATGTGACCAAGCTTGGATGTAAATTTGAGGTTCTTGAAGCATGCTTTCACTATTAGGGCCGTAACGAAATTCAGGGGGGAAACAGACACTTTAAAATAAAACTTGAAAATGAATTCTTCTTGGCCTCTATGTTATTCACCACCTTTCATATTTGCCTGTAATACCCCCGAATCTATCACTAGTTGTCATAGCTATCAAGGGGACAGATTTTGAAAGTTAAGTGCATATCAACATTTATCTAACAGAAAGACAGAGTAGGTCTAAAATCTTTAGTTTGTCTCATCAGGAGTTAATGATGCAATTTGGGCATTCAATGCATAGAAACATTAAAATATAATCATTAATATAATGATTTAAAGAAAATAAGTTATGACAAAGCAATTCAAAAAATGTGCTTGCAATCATCAGTCCAATCCAAATCAAACAAAATCAGTCATTTCACAAAACTGAAGTGTATGCCATCACAATGTACTGCTGGCTGACGTTGTCAAAGAATTCTATTGTTCAAAGTAGCCAAAGGATACAATATTTTATTACATTGGCTTGATGAACAGTAGACTCTCGGTACCACAAAATGGAGGACAAACTGCAGGATTTAGAAAAGAAGCAAAATCTGCAAAGTGAACATTTCATCTGCATGTCTTGTCCATAATTCAGTCCAAAGAAAATATTAAATATATGAATTTTAATACCCAAATTTTACTAAAGGCCAAATACCTAGCTGTTTGTTTATATGATTAATTAGCTATAGACAGCTGTAACAGCAGAGGATTGGAGCTCTGTGCTTAAGGTAATTACAGAAGACATGTAAATTATGACAGCTAGTCAGTGGGAAAAAAAAAGGCAACATGATTAATCGACAGGATTAGATAGAAAATTTCTTTACATATGGTTGTAGAGCACAACTTCACTTTAGTTGTAGCATTGAGAGAATACATCTTTCAAATGTTAAATTATCTATTGTGTTAGATTTTTAATGATCTTTTCTTACATCTTCATGTAGGAGGTAAAAATCTTACAGACAACACTTTAGGGAAGATACTAGAGCAAAATCTACATGAAAAATTTAGAAGTCTCTCATCTGCCTAGACTGATAAATAGTAAATATGAAAAGGTGGGAAAAAGTGAAAAGAAGGGAAAAAAACAGTGTTAAGAGAGAGCCACAATTTGGGAGCCTGCTTCTTAGAACAACAAATAGTGAGTCATCATAACAGAGAAAGAATTAGTCATTCCTTGCAATGCTATGTACATCTTCTACATGAGTTATCCAGAATATATGTAGAATATGGACTAGATTCTAAATAGGAACACAAATGGTGATTTTTAACAAAGGTTCAGAGAATTATCAACCAAAGGCTGAAGTCTCATGCATTATAGCATTCTGTATACTGCAGCATTAAGTCACCAACAGCAGGTAGGCAGAGCAGAGATGTGGTTAATCACAGACCCTAGTCCTAACATCTCACACAGGGAAAGCTGTCCTGGCTTATACCAAGAGGTCTTGGCAGAATGAGGATGACAAGAACAGGATTAGGTATTCCTTTGCAGAAACAAATGAACTAACAGCTAATGTCAGGATCAAACCAGTTTCCTGACATTATTTTTATAAGCAAAAAAAAGGGGGGGCAAGAATGGTCCAAATCATCACATCTTCTTGATGTGGGAAGTAGTCCAGATTAAAATATATAAACTAGAATATTTTATTCTACTCTAAAATATTATCACATGTGAAGTATACAAACAACTTTACTTTGGGAATAAGTACTACAAATAGATTGTTGAGTAACTTAATGTGGAACACTTACCGATGAATGAAGGTTTTTTAAAAAAAATCGAGTTTAAAGGGAAATTAAATTAAACTTGAATGAGACATTCTTATTATGCTGTCACTTGAATGCTTAGAATGCATTGGATTTTAAATTTATATTTTACTTGAATCCTAGTTAACTTTCAATAGAAGTGTTCAAGACAACTCTGGATGGGGCTTTGAGCAACCTGGCCCATACCCATAGCAGGAGATTGGAACTAGATGATCTTTAAGGTCAGATAAGTATGTCTATATAGAGATACATGGAATACTTATAAGGCAGTGTATCATAACATTAATATATTTAATTTCCATATGCAGAGAAGACTTTGGCATTCCTAGACTGACAATGCTACCTCCAGTACTTCAGTAAATAAGGACATTTGTATTGTATTTGTACTAACAGTATTATAAAAGTACAGCAGCAAAATCCAGTATCTAACACAACCCAAAATATATTCAACAGAGGAAATGAGAGAAGCAATTCACTGCTCTGTTAGTGAACAAAACCAGGTTTGTCTGGCTGTGGAATGCACGTTACATCTTGCACTACAAGCATGAGCCCAGTAAAATACAATTAAAGAATCAGATAAGAGTTGTGAATCCATAATGGACAAAGGACACCCCAGATCCCCCAGAGTTCTTAGTAGAAGAAAGACTGTTGCCTTGTAGGAACACATTGAAAGCGTCTTGCCTTACTGAAGTTTTTCTGCCTCTGAAAGGCCCAGATTATTTCTTCTCATGGCTCTCTGTTAACATGCCAGTGTTTTCTGTTTGTTTCCAATAAAACTAACAGAGCCAACACACTAAAATACAGCTGACTCAATCTGACCTAGAGTGCTTTTTCTACATTACGTTTATATTTACAGCATGCTCAGGTTTATGCTGAGTTTGGTATCTGTTCCAAAATATTTCAGTTTTAAAGAAGAGCCAAGTTAGCCAAAAGAACAGTTTATCTACATAAAGAAGTTATACTTAGAAATCCTGCCAAGTGAAAAATAGGTCAGCTATTTAAGTAAGTAATGAAATTAACAAGTAGTCCCCCACTCTCCCAAGCCTGTTCAGATCTATCATGTGTGAATTGTAAGGCTGAAGTAGGACAATCTAGCATTACCCTTGTCTTAACCTGACCACTCTAGAGCTCACAGTTGACTCTTTTTTTTTTTTTTTCCTAATTATTTTTTATTTAACAAGGGCTCTTTGTATGGTGGGAACATTTTATTCTTATTTCCTGAGGTATTTCATAGTCTAACTTAGGGCTTTTTTACAAGGAAAATGGTTTAAATAAAAGGAGACTGAAGTGCCTTTTCTTTTTAGGAAGTGTTTACTTGAACGAATTTCTAATCACCGAATTTTTCTGCCTCAGGATTTAGGTAGAACTCTCAAACACCATTGTTTGGGTTTAGGGCTTCAGCTCTGGACCTCCAAATCTTAGATGCCAGTGAAGACTGGAACTGCCCAGGACCTGACTCACACATTCTCAGGTACCTACAGCAGCAACCACCCATCTTTTTGGTGGCAAACTTAGGTGCTGAACAAATTAACAAGTAGTCAGAAACAAGCTGTGTTTCTGCACGAGCCCTGTGGGAAATGAACGTTAAAGTGGGTACTCTTAGAGCTCACCTAAGCTTTGGCAACAAGTCACATTACAGTATCTTCTTACAGTATTTGTCTTGTTCCTAATGCTTCTTGCAGTTCTTGTTTTGCAGAGGAAAAGCACGCACATGAGGTGTGGGGATTGTCTCCAGCTGGCTTCACAGCTAGCTTGCTGCTGACAGCACTTTCCTAGGAGAGAGATAGCAGATAAGGTTTTTGACAGCCTCAGGCTGAGGAAGGCAACTAATTCCTCTTTCCTGTTTCCTAGGCAAAACCTCCAATCACTGAGTGATTTTGCTTAAGGCAAGCCCAGCTACCTCTACCAGCTTCCTCTTCCTCCAGTCCAGTTTTGAGTCCTTTCTAAACAGTCACTTGTCCCTTGACTCCAGGGACAGCCCCAGACTCCAGATGTCAGGGGAACAGAAAAACTAGGTCCTTGGATAGCATGCCTTGGCTCCCTGCATGGGCAAGATTTCCAGCATCTTCCTTTTTGTGAAACTTCCTTATAGTTCTAGGAAGCAGCTTGCTTCTAGGAATCACAGCAGAAGACTGTGATTTTCTCTGTGAGGATCTTCTAAATCCCTGCTTCTCAACACACACCATATGAAGAGCTTATACACATTATGTGAAGTCGTGTGTTGTTTTTGCCAGACCAGCCAAGCTCTGCTGCTGGGTGGATGAGATCACCATCCCATGTCTTTTCCCTCTTCAACGATTTGCCAGGCTACCACTACGCATTTTTCAAAACCATACTATGCAACTGTGGTTGTGCATCCTTCTCCATTAGAACTGAGGTGTCAGCCTCTAGGTTGCTCAGCTAAAATGAGAGGTGCTACAGGAGCTACACCAAAGTATCTCAGGATTAAGAAAGTGCAAGAGTATGTTCCTGAGTTCAAAGCCAATAATGACATATAGAGAGAACCCTTTCAAAATTAAAATTCTCAGCCTGATTTTGATACAGAATGCAGCTATAAACACCATCCCCACAATAGTGATTAGGCCAAATTGCAGAGCTTTGACGGACTTCAATGAACTTAATACTGGTAAATACTGCTTCAGTTTTCCCCCTAGACAGAATAAAAATATTAGTCAGAGCACCTTGTTGAAAACTAGCTAAAGTTTGTGTGTGTGTGAAATAAGAAATATTAATAAGATTTGGAAATATTGGAGAATTAGATTAAATTAAATCCATTATAGAAGTGTTAGTGTCTGCTATGGTCAGGGTTGTTTTTCAGATTCAGTATCAAATTCATATACACGTTCCCAAAGCAGAGTCCTGCTATCTGAAATCAAAGTAGTACTAAAGGAGCTATTCACTTGCTTTCTGTTTGGGACTCCAAATTCTCATCAAACCAGGAGCAAATAAAAAAAGTGAAACTGATCACTTCTATTTTAGGGTTCTGTTGATTTGCATTCAACATGCAGATATGGAAAGATGTTTTCTTTTCAAAAATATGACTCGATTTTGTTGATTGTTGAAAATTACCTTCATGAATATTTCAGTAAGGAAAAAGCATTTCATCAAGTATTCACTGACTTCATAGAGCTAATAAACAATTGACTTAAAATAACTTATGTTTAGAAGGCTGTATTATTATGGAAAAAGATCAACTTGCTTGGTCCAAGACTGGGTATTATTTATCCAGATATCAAAGCTAAAGATCTCCAAGCTTTTCAGATACAGTCAGAGTGAAAAATATTGCAAAGGCCATTCCTTATTAGGCTGTATATTTTTATCTGGATGAGGACCAGAACTTCTGTGAACTGAGTGCCTCTGTTTTGCCTCATGAATCAACTTCAACATTTCGGTGAATGGACTAGACAAATTCAGATTAAATGCTGAATTTTTTTGTGGATTTAACATTATTGAAAATCAAAATAACATTAATATTTCTGATGATACATAACCTGTAGCAAGATTTCTTTGGGAAATCACTTTATGACTGAGAAACGGAAAAAAAATGGCTAACGGTATAAGTAAATACAAATATTCCTCTTTGACAAAGTCATTGGAAGCACATTTACTAAAAACTGTTGCCATCTTTACATTGATTTGCCAAACAAAAGGCTACAAAAATTCTGTTGGGTGGGTTTGAGTTCATACCTCAAATATAAAAGGCATACAGATTTCAAATACAAAGTGTTCTTATCATATACTTACTGCAATTGTGAAGACATTTAATAAGTCATTAGTAACAGATGTTTGTTAGGCTTTTTAAAAAAGTAAGCCACCATCAAATCAACTGGGTGATTCATGTTACACCAGGATTGCTTTGAGCCTTGTTAAAAAAAGGTAAAACTCGAAAATAGTAGCAATCCCAGGCAGAGTTTCTTACTAGCAAATCTAATATTGTCCACTTATACTCTGTATTTTCTGAGTGGTAATGAACAGCACAGTTTCTATGAACATCAGCAATTGTATTTTTAACTGCTGTGCTCACTAGTTTAGAACTTTGGCTTATTACCTCTTAGATATCACAGAAGGGAGGATGTCCAAGAAACATTTTGCCTGCGTACAACATACCATGGAAGGCCAGGGCACTCTCCAGAGATCTGCAGAACTAGTGTAGAGGTAGCAATCAGGCTTATGTTTATGGATTTATGCTGATGAAACTAAATGTAAATACATTTAATTACATTTTTATCATGTAAATCATATTACCCGGAAATATGGCCATCTCAGAAAACCAGCTGATTTTTGCCATCTTTTAAAAAAGATCTGTCAGGAAAGATATTCCACTGTTATAGATAAGTACAAGTATGTCACTTCTCACCAGAATTTGCACTAGTTTGAGTGGATAGCAAGATCTGTTTGATGTACAACCCAGACTCTCTGGGTAAAGGAATTCAGTTTAAAACTAAACATTATTTTAGTTCTAGCACACAAGTTCTGGAACAAACTTAAGATACAGATAGATGCCCATTGTTGATGAAAGTTATATTGATACCTATATTATGTGTCATATCTGTGTGATACTCACAAAGAGACTCAGTAAATTGAAGGCCAACTGATCAATTACAAGTGTTTCATATAGTGTATCTGCAATGCTAGCTGTGTTAAACAAAGGCTGATTTTTCAACATTTTTAATGAAAAGTATACCCTACAGACCTTCACACAGACTTCTAAACAAATATGTTACCCCCGTTGATTTTATCTGCTGAAATTCTAAATGTTTTCCATATTGAAGCCCTGTAAAGGCCTATTGATTGATTATTAATGGTGTGGCAGCAATTAATATATTTGAATTCTTATATTTCTGAGATTATATATCAATTTTTTTTTCATAAATTTTCATCTTTGACTAAAGCATATGAATTTTTCTTTTTCTAATTGAATTTGAGAATAACTTTGGAAAAATATTATTCCCAGTGCATATTTGGTAGAATGACAAGTGAAAACAATGCACTGCCCAAATACACTTCACAACTGGTACTAAGTTATGTAATGAGCTGAGCTAGACTCAATATCAGAGACAAGTAACAACCTCTCTCTTTCTTCTACTACTCCCCCAAACGAGGCAAAATTCATACAATTGGCTGTGATGACATTCAGCAGAGTCCTGGGTACAGAAACATACTTCCTGAGAAGATCAGACCACTGCTATGTGTCAGCATAGATTTGCAATTAATGCTAACATGAAGATTTATCATACCAAAATAAAAAATCAATTAAACGCTGAAACAGTGCAGATTTGAGATACCATTGACTAGTTTGTGTCATAGAACTCCTTAATGAAAATCAGTTTCTTTCACAATGAGTCCTAAATGTGATCAATCAAAACCCTGTTGCCTATGGATGTGGACACCCTTTGAAATAATGTATCAGGATAAATAAGAACACTTCAATTTCTCAGTGTCAATGGAAAAGCTTTCAAAGCTTTTGGTTGCCTGTTTGTGAATTTTAATGAGGCCTGGATTTGTCTCAGAAGGAGGCAGCCTTAGTTTTGAAAGTGATTCAGACAAGTTAGTACAATATTAGAAAGCAGTACAAAAGCATGAGCAATAAGATAAAGCAGCACTTTGATGAAGCTATGTTGGGGAGGGGAAGCTGGCTTATATAAAAACACACCTGGTGTTTCTCCTTCTAAACTAAAAAATTACCAACTTGGGACCACAGTTTCCAGTGTAATTTTCATCTTTTGTTGCTAAATGGTTCGTGGTATGGAATGAAGTGTAAAAACAGAGGCTGACTGTTGCATTTTAGACAGAGGATGATTTGACAGCTTTTAGCCATCAGACAATTACAGAGCAGACCAAAGTTAATTTTGGATTTAGAAAACGTTTGCTTACTTGAAATACTTTTTGCAGGGTTTTTAAACCCCAAATATAATTTGTCTTTAGCAGGACCTAATCCATTAGCGAGGACTTTGAGGTTTTCAGTCTAACCTCTGTTCTTCAAGTCCCCCAGACACGCTCACACTCCCATGTACCACAGCAGTCCTGCAATGCCTTTGTCTCAAGTATGGCCACAAATGAAAAGGAAAGCTTCCTTGGATGGACCCAGGAACTTATTCCAGCCTCTTTCCTTACTGTAATTCTTATATGTCCTATATTTCCTACTTGCAGGCAGGCCTATGCATTGTTTTCTTATCTACAAAAGAGAGTATCGCTGTCCACTGTTTCATTACTGGCACTTTTCTGCAGGCTCATTTCTGCAGCATCCTTGATTTCTTCCACAAGCCAGCCTTCAGAGGTCTGTGAAAACCTGGGCTCTACTAGTGTGGGCTCAGAAAGAAACAATAGGTGGAAAAAAAGGTCAATATTTGCAGAATGGAAAAGGCCAGCTCCCACATTTAATTTTCCACAGCCTAGTGAGTCATACAGAGTGCGAAAGGTAATAAACACTGGATTCATTAAAATTTGGTTGCTTTAGATGCATGCTTTGGATGCATGCAGAAGGCTAATGCTTAGAGCAAAAAAAAGAGACCCCAGCTGTTTGCCCTCTGAGCAGTGGATGAGGTACTAAAGACTCAGGAAGTAGAATAAGGAAGGGTATCTCCCTGGTTTCTGTAAGAAAAAGCCCACCAGGGCCGCACGACTTGGGAAAACAAACTGTTTTCTTGCACTCCCTCAGGCCCATCACCTCATCCCTCAGCACAAGAGGCTCCTCTCCATGCTACCATGTCCTTGTCTTTCCTGCTGGAAAAGAATTGTGGTAGGAGGGTCCCTCATCCAGCCTCTCTTCTGCAGTTCTTATTGCCAGAAAGATGGTAATTCTGTAAGATCTAGCAGGCAAAAAGAAAGAAATGGTGTGACAATTCCTGTCTTGATAATAGGGACCAGAGTATGGAGTTCTTAAAAATCTCTCAGGAGAGACATTAATTTGTTCCTTTATCCAAATTACATAGCACTTGCCATATTTATCTTCAGAATCCCCACTTTGCTACAGCAGATGGAAACAATAGGTTTGTTGGGAGTCGATATGAGTTTTCACATGTTCAAGCAACTCTTTCAGTTCCTCCTTTGACCATACTACCAGGAACTTCTAAAACCACTCACCATTCTGCAGAAATTACCTAGAAATGTGTAAACTCGACACTGCTCTTCTTTTCATGTTGTTATGCTCATTTCCTTCTACATCCTTGATTTGTTCTCATATTTAACCTACTGGATTGTTTTCTTCTCAAACCTTATTCCATGTTCACATATTCCTTAATCATGCCTCTTCCTCATGCAGCTATTCAAAAACATATCTGATCTTCTACTTTCTTTACCTTCATGTTCATACTGCTGCCTCTTCCTTCAAATGGCTCATACTGAGGTTCAGCTTTCAATTTCTCTTTAAGTCCCCTGCGCTTATGCTTAGTGGCACCCTCTATCTGATCTTTTTCATCTCTGTTGCATTTCCCTCATCTCTCCCAATAACAGTATCCTTAGCATTACAAATACATAAACATAATAATTGCACATTTGCAAAAAAAAAGTTTATTATAGCCTGGAATGACAGACTCTAAGCCAAGTTAAGTATTGTTGTAGTATCCTTCAAAAAAATTATGGAAGTAGGTGGGAAAAATATGGTTCAGTCCCAAACTCCTAACTGGTTAGTACTGTATGAGAGGGCATGATACGTTATATCCATCACACAGTTAATGAGATTAGTTGAAGGTATAAAGCAAACTTAGGAGGTGATAAATTCATGCAATATAGAAATGCTTTATTCTGGTGTTCAAACACTGGCACAGAGGAAAAGTTTTGCTGCCTTGCAATATGTTAACCATTAGCCTAGCACTACAGTAATTGTTAGTTCACTTTGTTTACTGTCTGGGCAGATAACTGCACCTATCTATGAGGAAAGTCATTAATATTTTCCTGAAAGAGGCATAAAATAGTTCAGAAATGCGAAACTTTTACCTGATTGAAGGCTATGTGCTACTGCCACATAGCATATAGTTGGATGATTAGTGAAGAAGCATGATCTCCCAAATGCCTGTTACCACCTGTAAATGGAAAATATATAAGGACTCACCTAAGAACCACATACTAAGTCATGCAGGTATGAAACATCATAACAGCTATCAGATAGGCAGGTGTCAAGTAAAAGACACTTCCAGATCTAATCTAGTAGGTAGGCAGATTTTATTCACCTTTCACTGCTGCTCTGTAACCATTGACATCTCATGACCCACATTTGGATCCTGATAGATAGATTATTTTATATTCTTTTAACTTAGCTTTTCTTAGAACAGTTATAGGGTAACTCACAAACAGGAAGGTCTGTAGGCTTTGCAAGAGTTAGTCTTTATGCACATAGCAGTGTGCCAGTTTTTCAGACAGATCACATTGCTTCAAGACATCTAAAGAGTAAGATAGAATCTTACTATCTTACTAAAGAGTAAGATAGAATTTCTTGAAGTATCCAGACTGTAGATAGTAGCCACATCTTTTCCACATTCTTAATTCCCTTTACTTGTTACATTATCTTGGTACCTGGGAGTCACAGTGATGGATTTGGGTCACCTCCATGCTGACTTAGGAAGCACCCTGTAACATTATTATAATCAGTGCCTCTGTAACCCAAGCATAAGGAAATGTTTTCTGACCTCAGCCTCCCAGTGACACATTTTGTTTTTCAGGAATGCATACTACAAAGCCTCATCTGACAACAGGAGTTTATATATTTAGGCTAGAAGATCTCCTCCTTAAATGGGTCAGACTGTTGAAATCACCCAGCAAAGACACATGGAAAGGCTGCAAGCTGGCCCATGGGACAATTAAGAGAAGTTTTGTTTGTACAAGGGCCTTTTGCTGAGAATTACCAGCCTACTGACAAAAGGGCTGCTTAAGAATGCAGTAAAGATTACAAAATCAGATGAGAATGTATAAAGATTTTAAAGGGAGGGATTGTAAATATTTATAGCAATTTTTATTAAAGCAATATTTACTAAAATGCACATCCTCATGCATCTCAGGGCACTTCATCCAAGGAGAACAATCAAAAGTTTCATTCAAATGAAGAAAAAAACTTCTTTACAGTGAGGGTGACATAGCTCTGGAACAGACCACCCAGGAAGGTGGTGGAGTTTCTTTCTCTGGAGTTTTTCAAGACCCACCTGGATGCAGTCCTGAGTAATGTGCTCTAGGCAATCCTGCTTTAGCAAGGGAGTTGGACAACATGATCTCTAGAGGTCCCTTCCAACTCTGGCAATTCTGTGATTCCGTGAAAACATTTAACAAGCATGCGAATTTAGAGCTTGCGTACTCCCTCAGATGTCTAGTGTTATCTTAAAATACAAGTGGTTTTTATTGTCCAGTCGATGAACAAAACATTTGATATCCAAAATGGCAGATAAGCTCATTGGAATTCCCATTAAACACAATGTCCAATGTAAATGCTAAGAAGGAATAGTGTGAAATTTAAGTAATAACACAACCTTCTACGCCCAAGCCATGAATAGCATTTGTGGCACCTGGGATTAAAAGTTAGGCATTCTTGGATCCCAATGCCAAGATGTGATTTAGAAACTTGTTTCCATTCATCATAGCATAAGCAGTGACAATCAGCCTTTGCCAGAATGAAGTGCTCGAATATAAAAATAAGCTCTAACCTCATCAAGTGGGAAAGAACTTCAAAACAGGAAAGCATAAAGCAGCACAAGCCCTAAAGCCACATTCTGTGTCTTTAGATGGAAGTTATCAACCACAGAAATCCTGTGTCAGCAAATCTCAGGTCATGGCAGGCATGCAGGGAAGAAAGAGATTATCAGAACTGGGATGAGCTAAACCCATGATGTACAACTCTGCAAATGATCTCCTATTCAACTGATGCCAGCACAGAGCTTTCAACACCGGGGACAGATGTTTGAAATGCTTAATAGGAACAAGAAGCCCTGCCTCTACATGTTGAACCTGCTCCTGGAGCATCCACAAGTACTTGGCCAGGCAAGTACTGTGGCGGTTTAATTTTCTACTCCCAGAGTTATGACTTCCTGCATAGGTTATTAGAGATCCTGCTGCTGATCTAGGTGAAATGTTTAGATTTTATATTTTGAAATAAACAAATCTCTGGCAACTGCATGAGATTTGTTTGTTTTTTATACATATGGACACATCAATTCTAAGCATTGCAGCTAAAAGCAAACATGAATGTTTTTTACAGAGGATGTGCATTCACAGACAACCAGGTACTCATAAATCCAGTCTTACAGTATATAAGAAGAAAATAATGCATTTAGTGAAGTGAAACGTATCTTAATAAAAATACAGTGATTAATATTTCCAGCCACTACAAGCAAGTAATCTTAAAAGCATCCTCTTCTGTATTGGGGAATGGTACTTTTGTCATCATCCTATTTTACTGATGAAAAAATCAAGACTGCAGCATCTTGCAAGAGGAATTTTTCATAATTTATATCTGATCTCTGTCACTGAGAGGAATCTTATACAAGCCTTTTTCCCACTGTAACTCAAATTAGCTTTACTGCTGCTTTGCATGTACATGACTCTTTCAGCACCTTGAACTGGGAGCGGGACTATTTGAGCTAAGGTTCAAAAGATAAACTAACATAAATAAAGTCTTTTTTACTAGAACAATGAAAATGCAAGCAATCATATGATCATTCCTTTTAAATTTATGGGAATCTGAAAGTATTAAGCACTTCAGATCTCCCTTTCTTAATAGCTATTATTAGGGGAAATTGTCTGAATGAATAACAACATCAAGACAGAAAACTAAACTTTAGTGACCTATAAAACCTGTCTTTACTGCCAATTGATCTGTTTTTCTTTATTATATCCACTGTCTGTTTAGCTGCCCTGTGGACACTTTAGTTTATGGTAAAGATGCTGTTAGGAGAACATAGAAACTAGTAAATATATTTTCCTTTTCAGAAGATTTGTACTCTGTTCTGTACATATGAAAGCCAAAGTCTCCATCAAAGTAATCTTTGGTCACCTTTTCCCTATAATGATGAGTCCCAAATGAAAAGGGTATAGAATGAAAGAAAAAGGGACAAATTCATATTCTCCATACCTGTACACTGAAATTTACCTACAGAAAGACTGTAACACTATAACACCATTAGGTCTTTTGGAGGGTTGTCTCCAGAAGAAAAGGGCTGAACAAAGAATGCTGGATTTTTGCTAAAGAATTTTCTGTGGTCTGTCTACTTTAAATTGTTACTGAAGCTACAAACTGCCTTGGATATAAATAAGAACTTCCAGAATACCCTGTTCTGGTTTCGACAGAGGTTCCTGGGGATCTTGGAATTTATTCAGAGATAATATCTGCACAATGAAAATAATTCACATTTCTCCAGATTTGTAATTCCAAACTAGAGTCATCATTCTTTCCCCACCACTTAAAATGGATGTATTTGGCTGATTCACATTCTTTGTTCCCCATCAAATTAAAAATAAATACAACTGTTCTTGCCCAAAACTTTCTTTTCCCAGTAAACCATTCCTCCTCCATCCAACATGACAATATTTAAATCTGACAGACGTGGTGAAGAAACTTAGATTTAGTTGGATCCCAAGGCATTAGGGAATTAGCAAGTGCTCCTCTTGTGTTTTATAACAGTGCTTATAAAACACAAAAAATGCCAGTGGTATCTTTTTTCGCCTTTGTTACCAAAAGCAATAGCACATTATTTACTGTGTGGTCAGTATGAGCTTTAATAATATGAACTATAATCACAAAAGAACTTTTAGGTGAGTGGGAAATAACAGCCAGGGTTTTCTTACCCTTAAACAAAATTAACCAAACCCAGGAAGACAATAAACAGTGTTGTTTTAGTACATTTCTGGGAATACTTAATTGGAACTATGTATCGCAAGCCAATATTAAAGCTCCATAACAAATATCTACATTTAAAAAATTAATTTGGATTCAAATCCAAACAAAGACTGCTAAGTGACAGAGTAATAATGGAATTACTCCTGTGTGCTAGGATACTAGTTATAACAAATAATCATGTCATTCTCTGTTGTTAGTTCTACAGAGGTCCCAGTAGAAGTTATTTCTCCTGTGCTCCGAAAGAGAAAATAAAGATAATAATATTGCAAACTAGTTCCTTCTGTACAGGTGTTAAGTACTTCCTAAGTGGAGTAATGGTTAGACAACTAAGAGGCGCACATTCCATACTGCAAAAGATCACCACACTGCCCCAGTTGCAGAAGGCTCTGAAAATGAAGAACCACCCGCTATAGGAGATCAGGTTTGAGACCATCTAAGAAACCCGAAGGTACATAAGTCCATGGGACCTGATGAAATCCCTCCACAAGTCCTGAGGGAGCTGGTGGATGAAGTTGCAAAGCTGCTTTCCACTATATTTGAAAAGTTGTGGCAGTCTGGTGAAGTTTTCCCTGACTAGTAAAGGGGAAACATAATGCAAATTTTCAAAAAGGGAAAAAAGGAAGACATGAGGAACTACAGGCTGATCAGTCTCACTGTGTGCCTGGCAATATCATGGAGCAGAGCTTCCTGGAATCTCTGCTAAGCCACATGGAAAATAAGGGGATGATTGGTGACAGCCAACATGGCTTCACCAAGGGCAGGTCATGGTCATGCCTGACAAATTTGTGTATTCCCACAGCATTGGTATACAAGGGCAAAGCAAGAGATATCATTTACCTGGACTGATTTAAAGCATTTGACACTGTCCTGTATGGCATCCTGATCTCAAAATTGGAAAGGCATGGGATTTGATGGATGGTGGATAAGGAACTGGCTGGATGGCCACACTCAAAAGGTTGCAGTCAATGGCTTGATGTCCAAATGGAAAACAGTGATGAGTGGTGTTCCTCAGGGGTCAGTACTGAAACTGGTGCTGTTTAACACTTTTGTTAGCAACATGGGCAGCGGGATTGAGTGCACCCTTGTAAGGTCCCAGTCTGATCATTCTGGGAGGGGCTCACAGTGATTCTGAGGGTGCAATCAGTATGCAAACAGGGCCAGATGACGTTTGATGTTTGTTCAGCTTCTCACGACTCTCAGAAGGTTTGCCCATGATACCAAGCTGTGTGGTGTGGTCGACAGAGTAGAGTGAAGGTATACCATCCAGAGTATGGGGCAGAAAATGGATGGAGAGCAGCCCCAAGGAAAAGGATTTGGAAGTGCTCGTGAATGAGAAGCCTAACAGGAGCTGGCAGTGTGCACTGGCAGCCAAGAAAGACAACTGCATCCTGGGCTGCATTGAAAGAAGCATGACCAACAGATCAATGGAAGTGATTCTACCCCTCTACTCTGCTCTTGTGAGACCTCACCTGGAGTACTGTGTCCTGCTGTGGAGTCCTTAGCACAGGAAGGACATGGATCTGTTGGAGTGAGTCCAGTGGAGGCCCATGAAAACGATCAGAGCGCTGTAGCAATTTTGCTGCGAAGACAGGCTGAGAGAGTCAGGGTTATTCAGCCTGGAGAAGAAAAGGCTCTGAGGAGACCTCATAGCGGCCTTCAGTACCTGAAATGGGCCTACAGGAGAGATGGAAGGGACCCTTTATGAGAGATTGTAGTGATAGGACAAAAGGTAACTGTTCGAAACTGAAAAAGGGGAGATTTAGATTAGATACTAGAAAGAAATTCTTTACTGCTAGGGTGGTGAAGCACTGGAACGGGTTACCCAGGGAAATTGTGGATGGCCACTCCCTGGAAGTGTTCAAGGTCAGGCAGGAGGGGGCTTAGAGCAACCTGGTGTAGTGGGAGGTGTCCCTGCCCAAGGGGGGTAGGGGGGTTGGAACTCAATGGTCTTTAAGCTCCCTTCCAACCCAAACCATTCTGTCTTTCTATGATTCTATGATCAGTACTTAAAGCTAATTTATCTATTTTTTTTATTTTTTTTTTTAATATCGGACTGTCATACAGGATAGAAATGGCAAATAACATGCTGAAGTCCACATTAAAACTGTTAACAATTGATGTTTTCAAGCGCTGCTTGAGTTTTTCAACCACACAGCTTATCAGCATCAGCATACCTTCTACAGACACCTTTAATTTTCCTAATCATTGTTCCATTTCATTTCCGTGCAGAAACACACTCAAATTCAGCCAGCTTCACACGGAGACAATCTAATATTTGTATTACAGAATGGGATGACTTCCCAGAAGTTTGGCTCCAATTAATTAGATCTACAATTATGTCTGTAGTATTATTATGTAGAAACATTTTTCTCCTTTTGTTCATCCACACAATTAAAAATTTTGTCCAGATTAATTTTTTGCAGGTCAGTCATGGACAGATCTTTCTCTCAGCCACTGCCAAATCCACAACACAGCTTCCACATTCATTCACAGCCTTTTCTTCTGACCTTCCCTTATTTTTTCACATCACTGCTGCTTTCCTTCCTCTGACATATCAGCCTAAACTGTTCTTGCTTCTCTGTGTCACCATGGTCCATCCTCTCCCCATCTATTTCTGGGGCTGACTCCTGCCTCCATGCAGCCAGCTGTACCAGTCACTACTTTCATGGCCAGCACCATCCAGCATTTCCAGGCACCAATCTGAGACATAGAAGGAGTGCCCAGGGAAGGCACAGCAACCACCTCTTCTGTGAGGATGTTTGTTGAAATATTCGGGGTGATTGTGTTCCCGCCACAATCGTCACTTTTATCTCATCAGTACTTTCTTCTCCAGAGACTGCTGACTTTCAAGAAACATGTAGTTCTGTCATTGCAATATCCTGCAAAGTCTCTCTGTGTTGTGTTGGTGAAGTGACTTTTGACTGGTGGATGTCCCCAGACCTCCAGAACCCATGATGTTGGCATACTATATTAGCAATGAACCAAAGCAGGGACAGCAATAATGCCTGAAGCTCAGATCTGACTTTTTTAAAATTTCAACTTTTATTTCCTTTGGTCATTTTACTTTTAGCATGAAGGAAATCTGGTTTTTAAACCCACTGACATTACAGACCATGAGAAAGAACTTATGAAAACTATTGGTATGCTACATGCTGTACAAAGTACTCTAAGCATGGTATTTGCATAGCTCTTTTGCAGTGACTGGATAAGAAAAGACATGACATACACTCCATGTTTAAAATCTCAAACAAAAATTTTGTTCAAAGAGTTATATGGTGAATGCATGAAACATTTTTTATATAAAAGGAATAAAGAACATGACTTAAGAGTCAAACGTGTATATGTCACCTCTTTGACACACAGGCATCAGGAGAGCAGAAAAACATCTACTTAGAAGGACACTAGGTAATGAAGGCCCTAAATGAGAAAAAGCATTTTTACACACCCTAAGCATCCAGTGCTTACTAGAAACCCAATAAGTGTCTCAGTCAGCATGCCTCCACAGACAAACAGCATTTCATAGTTTGATGTCAATTATCCCTTTCTTTATACTAAATTTTACCTTACTGATCTTGCTGCTCTTCAAAGGAAATGTGAATAAGTAAAAGTTTTGAATTCCTGCTAACATTCATATTTTATACACACACTAAAGTCTGAACACATTTTTAACAATTCAAGTATAACTAAGAAGTGGCAGATCAGATCATACATATTAAAATGCAACGTGGATTGCATTTATTATAGTCCCTGTATCTATCTAGGTACATATGTAGAAACCAGCCTTTTTTTTTCAGAAATTCTTTTACTAAACACATACATCCTAGGTATTATAATATTTTGTGGTGTTGTTTTTCATCCTTTAGGTTTTGGTGTGTAAACTTCATTTTCAAAAATAAATGTTTGTGGATTAGTTTTGTTCTGCAGGCTACGATTTAGCACACGGATGAAAATGAGACAGACTCAAATCTTATTCACGCTTTAAAATGTCATTGGATATTACTGAAGTACAGGTCGCCTACACGGGCCCAGGATTTCATTGATGGTTACAGGCCTGTCTTGAATGACCCAGAAAAAAAAATTTCTTCCCTTTTCTAAAAAATTTGTGTTGAAATTATCATCCTGATTAGATTTACATTTTTAGATACACCATATATGAAGGCAATTCTGAGATGAATTTAATGTTCCATATCCCTGTCCAGAGTGTTTTTATCACAAAATAATAATTACCCCCTTGAGATTCAAATCTGTAACATAATTGACACATTAGCTGTAGAATGGTAAGAGGATATGTGGAACCATTCTCAGCTGCTATCAACTGTATATGTTCGTGCCCTTGAATCACTTAGTGCACAGATTGCTGATACTTTTTTCAAAGGAGACAGGTTTTGTAGAATGATTATTTCTGTAAAGAGATATATCGTTGGGTTTTGCCTTCACTTTCTGTAGCACGCACAGCAATACCATGGAAAGTTAAGCAAAATGTAAAGAAAGCAGACCATATAAAATAAATTTAAAATAAATTTTAATCACATTTTACACCAGCCATGACATTGCTTTTTGTTATAAAGAACACAAGATGCAGAAATATTTTCTCATTTGGCTCTGGAGTTGAAGATTATATGACTGGGAAAAATTGCTTATGCAACTAAAATTTCATCTGAATAGTGTATGTGATTTATGCTATTCTGTTCAAAGTACAATTTTAGTCTACTTTCACTTGAACTCGTAAATCTTTTCAAGAGAATCTTAAGAAAGCCTGAAAGGGAGGAAAAAGACTGGAGGTAAAAAATATGATCATCTTTATCCATGTTGTACTTAAGGAGGCACCCAAATACCTTGTTGGGATTATAGGCCATGTCCAGAAACAGATGGGCTATAATGCAATTCAACAAGAAATTAAGTGTCTAAATTGTGATTCTGAGAGCCTTTGCTGTCCAGCTCCACTGAGTAATGACTTTGAGGACACATCTGCAAAGTGTTGAGCTGCTTGTTACAAGGAGCAGCCTGGCCACAGCAACAGGGACCATGCTTAGGGTGACACTGGGACTGGTGTCTCTTCTCCCAGCAGTGGACAGCCCTCTGCCACTTGTTGCATTACCAGACTGTGCAGCCCTGGTCTGGGCTTGAGCTAGGCCCCAAAAGTCCTCCCCTATAGGGAAACCAAGTCTCAATTTTCTCACAGATTGAAAAAGTGGATGTACCCCCAAAAGAATATACAAAACCACATAGAACCAGTCAGCCCCAGCGCATGCTCACTAACGGAAAAGTTTTTATGGTGTGATGAAAAATAGACCCACCTCTCAGCACAGCCATGCCATGTTTCCTCTGAGGCACATACCTGACAACACCAGTAAGAAGACCAAGAAGGTGCCTGTCATGTTACTGGCTCATCAAAATCCCTTGCACATGCATGCACACCTCTCAACAGTTGAGCCAGTGACTATTTCAACACATTTCCTCATCATCTGGATTTATTAAGGAGGGGAAAGTTGAGTATTTCCACCTTCTCATATGTTGAAAACTAAGGCCAAATCCTACGCAGTGTGAATGTATCACTTGATCACCATTATGCCTAAAGAATCCCTGAATGAGCTGTCATTATGATTTCTACCTCTATTTTGGGTTAGATACTGCCTATATTTCACATAACAGCAGCCCACTCTCTGAGGAAAGGAGTCATTCATGCTTGTACTCATGCTCTGAATAGTATACCTATGTTAAAAACAGGTCTTATGGTAGCTAAAGATGTTTTTAGGGCTATTACTCTGCAAAATACATACTAGAGATTTCATATACACACAGCATGTTTTTGAACATGCTTTTCGTGAATTTAATTTGTCAAGCAACTGAAATGTCTATGCTGTGACTTGCTATTTATAAAAGTCACACCTTTTATTTTTTTAAAATTACTTATGAAGTCTGTTGCATGGGCATATAGAGCATATGGAAAACAAAACATCCTCGTTACCTTCCCTAAAGCAAATGTTTCTGTTGAGATGCTCTGCCAGAGCTCTCCTACAGACTCTCCTACATATGACTTTTGAGCCTTGGCTCCTCTGCTGATGTCCTTTAAGCAGAAAGCTAGATCTGCTCTTATTGTTAGTGGCAGATATGTATGGTGAGTTTTCTTGCGCTTAGTAGGGTAGGATTGCCTGCTCTGCTCTAAGCCTGCTCAGTTGGTGCCGTTAGCAGGGGACTGTAGCTACCATTACCTTTTTCTTTCTTGCCTTAACCATGGGATCCCATTCATGAGCATCCTGGAAACAGGTTTTTCAAAATGGAACATTTTTAAATCCTGGATATTTTAAATATTTGCAACATGGAGAAAATTTACATCATATACCTAAATCTGCTCTCTCAAACTCAATTCTGAATAAACCAAGCTCTAATAGAATATGTGGATGATTGGTCTTGAGCTTCCAATTTCTCTTGAGATAGGTATATATGTATGGACAATCGCTCCCAAAATCTTAAAAATAAGTGTATAAAATAGAAAATACATATTCCAAGACATTCTATAGATTTAAAGAAGTCCATTTAGAAATTAAATGTCTTATTATCCATGCAGAAAACAATCTGCTGTGAAAACCCCTATATTAAAAGTATGATACATTCATCATTTTAGGAGATCATTTGAAATCCCAATTCTTAGTAGACTCAGAATAACTTTTGCTTTGTTTTGGGTTTTGCTTTGATTATTATTTTTTTTTTTATAATTATCCTCATTTCCTCTTCATTCTGTGCTTCTCCATAATTTTTGGACCATCAAGCAACGCCATTTGGCCTCTAAGCAGTAGGAGGGATAAAGTCCAGCTTGCCATGACCAGTTAAACTTTGTACCTATTACAGGTTCTTATATCCCTAGGAACTACTGACCACCCTGGGAACTACCGACCTGTAGCCTCATCTCAGTGCCTGGGAAGATCATAGAATAGATTCTTCTAGATGCCATGCTTGGGTATTAGAGGACACAGAGATATTTCAGGACAGCTAGCATGGCTTTACTAGGGGCAGATCCTGTCTAACTAACCNTTTACTAGGGGCAGATCCTGGCCAACTAACCTAGTGGCCTTCTATGATAGAGTGACTATGTTGGTAGATAAAGTACGACCTGTGGATGCAATCTATCTGGAATTCTGTAAGGTCCTTGACACGGTCCCCCACAACATCCTGCTTGACAAATTGGACAGATATGGATTTGATAGGTCAGCTGTCCAGTGGATAAGGAATGGGCTGGATGGTCATATCCAGAGGGTGATTCTCAATGGCCCAAAATCCAGTTGGAGTAGTGGTGCCCCACAAGGGTCCGTGCTGGGACTGGTACTGTTTATCATTTTTATCAATGATATAGACAGGTGGATCGAATGCACCATTAGCAAGTTTGCAGGTGACACCAGGCTTTGTGGTATCGTCGATTCACCAGAGGGACAGGACATCATCCAGAGGGACCTGGATAGGCTGGAGAGGTGGGCCCAGACGAACCTCATGAGGTTCAACAAGAACAAGTACAGGTCCTGAACAATCCTCGCCATCAATACAGACTAGGGGATGCGGTATTAGAAAGCAGTACTGAAGAAACGGACTTGGAAGTGCTGATAGACGAGAGGCTAGACATGAGCAGGCAGCATGCGTTTGCAGCCCAGAAGGCCAATCGCATCCTGGGCTGCATCAAAAGATGTGTTGCCAGCAGATCCAGAGAGGTGATTCTGCCACTTTACTCNGCTTGATGAGGCCCTGGGCAACCTGGTCTAGCTGGGAGTATCCCTGTGACTGCAGGGAGGTCAGACTAGATGACCCTTGGAGGTCCCTTCCAGCCTGGATGATTCTATGATTGTATATATTGCTCTCCCAAGTCTCTTCTAGCAGACCAGAGACAGGACATATCATCACTACTCATCTGGAGCTAAGTGTAGACTTATGGTACTAAGCAGTCTACACATGCATGTTGATCAACTGGATCATCTGCCAAATACACTCTGTCTTTGCAGAGAAAAATCACCTGCCACAGCCCACAGCAACTCAAGTCTCTCTCCCCTCCTTCTCTCCTATTTCGACACTGGTTTAAACAGACGTTAGAAGAAAACATGTTTGAGACTTCAATTCCTCCAAGATGACAAAAACTGGCCAACAGATTCAAAATTCTCAAGCAAAAGGGAAGGCAATCAGACAAGTTGAGATTGTACAATCATAATTTCCTCAGGAAACCAGGTTAAAAACAGATTCCTGAGTCCTTAGGTGTAATAATTACAGTCATATCACATAATATACTTATTCATTAACTCACTGAATCTTTTCATCAACTCACTGACTACAGATATCCTCTGGAATTTAAAGTGGATAATGCCCTTTTTTTTTTGTCATTTTAAAAAAGAATTAAAACTGAAGCAATTAAGGGTCATTAAAGTAAATGATTAATGGAGACCCAGTTTTCAAATCTGAATGCCCAGGGTAACAAGATTTCTACATTTAGAGGTTGAACCAATATGCTAGAGGATATTTATCACATACCCAAGTATTCTGCTGAAAATTTCAAAAAACAGATATGGTCTTGATCTCCTTACTTTATACAAAAAAGCTTGAATCGTAAATTTGTAACACATCTGTATTGGTTTTCTTATTACACAAATTCTCAACCTGAGGGTCTTATATTTGTCCAGGTAGGAATAACTATAATACCTGCCTATGATGATGCACATAACAGATCAGACACAAGCAGTGGAGATGTATGGAATAATTACTTCCTGTTCAAATGCTTCATACGAACTTCATAGGAAGCTGATAGATGGCAATTTCAAAAAATACTTCTTCATATATGTACAAGTTCAGTGGTTGAATTTCTTGACACAGGAGTTTGAAGATGTTATCACATAAACTGACAAAGGCACACACTGGTGATCTGCAAACCACAGTCGCTGGAAACCAAATAATTATTCTGGAAAACTATCTCTTTATATCTTGGGCATCTGCTGCTAGCCACTATTTCTTATGTTTCTTCAGTTTTTGAAGAAACAGGATTTTATTCAGGCAAATGTCATATAGCTGTCAGGCATCCCAAAGCCCTACACACTGAAGCAAAGTCCCATCTCTGCTTCTATGCCCTATGGTCAAGGACCAAGATTTTGCACCCACGTAGGTACTTGTTATTACAGTGTGGAAAACATTCAGACCATTGCTGTTATCAAAATGTTGCATTTTAGCAAGCAAGTAGAATAAGGGGGAAAGGGACTTTTAGGCTCAAAACAATTCTTATTTTCTTTCAAGCTTTCTCAGCCTATGAAAAGGAGTCTTTCTGCCATAACTGGGACCTGGTACACAAAAGGCTGAAAACAAACCACATTATATTTGAACATTACCTTTAATTTGCTGTCTTGTAAGAAAGGAATATTATATTTTGTTATTTATTTTCATACTATTTTTTTCTGTATAATTTCTGTTGTTCTTATTTGCTCTTAAACAGAGGCCTTCTGTTTATATCTTGTTGCCTATTTAGTAGAAAAAGTTGTATTTATGTTTTCAAGGATGTTCCCATGCTGCTCCTATGTAGTTAATATGAGACACTTTCCCAAATTAAATACACTTATGTTGTCCTTGTTTTGAAGTATTCTAGCTAAGAGCACATTTATAAATATGAAGAACATTCCATGTGCATACTTTGTTTGCACAAGGTAAACTATGTTCAGGCAAATCAAGGTACCATGATCAAGTGCACTCCACAGGAAGAACCAGAGAACATTTGTTTCAGAAAAACTGCACTGAGAAATGGCATTTCAGATTAATGAATATGGAAATGATTTCAAGCATAAGAAACAGCAAATATAATAGATTTTGAAAATTTTAAAGTGAATGCAATATTTCAGTGTTGTATCTTGAAACATAGCTTTTATAGTTTCAATTGATTTAAATAAAATTTCTTGTCAAATAAAAGATTTCAGTTGAGTAGGAATTACTTTTATTTTCTTGTCCAGACACAAAATGGACACATTCTTTACCTGCAGATCTCTGCCCATTGGTAAAGTCAAAAGGTGATATTTGCTTAAAATTACATAGAAATTACTTCATAAAAACCTGAATACTACCAAGATAAAGTTCTAAGGCCACACTTTCATCAAAATAGTCAGAATTTAATTGCTTAAAAGCCTAAATCTTATCTAGGGTTCATTGATTTACCTAAAAGTTGGCCTGCATGATCTGTACAGCTAGGGAAAGTACTTACACTTGTTGAAAAAGGTATGCAACTTCATGATTTCCTCAAAAACTCTCCAATTTTGGTGATTTAAACATATATGAAGCTCAGATCATATGAAATATCTTTAAACATTATCTAACACAAACCACTTTCAAGTCTACACCAAACGAAACACAAATTCTTGCATAATTACCTTCAGAAAGGAAACTTTTATATATGGTAAAATCAAAACAATATCAAGAAAATATCAAAATCGTGAGGAGACCGAATACAATTTGTGAATTAAAATACAAAGCCTTTAAGCTCCCTAAATTCCCCTTTTCAAGAAAGAAACAATACTTGCATGCTGCCAAAGTTTTAAAGACCAAATTGTGGAACCAGACAGTTCCTGTAACCACACTTAGATGGTGAGAAACTCTTCTGTCAATATGGAGAAAACTCTTTCTTCAGCTATTCAACTAATTCAGTCCGATGCATGAAACTACTCGTAGCCTGAAAGAGACATAAAGAAAAACAACACCAAAGCCTTGATTTTTTTTCTGTTCCTATGGAACTAAGCTGAAGAACCTGAGATCTACCAGCAGTAGGATTGACTTGGTGACCAGAAACAGTTCTTCTACTTTTGTTCCTGTTGATCATACTTTCTTTCTTGACTAGATGCATTCATTTAGTATAAAAAATATATTTTAGCTTTAAAAATTAATTACACATCCAATGCACTTATGTTGGTGCTCCCAGCTAATAAAGATACTATTAAAATGTCTTTTGTGTTCATTTTAATTGTATTCTGGCTTTATTCAAAAGCACATAGACAATAATCATAAAGAAAAGAATAATCAACAAGTGAGTTAGAATTGTATCAGTGACCATTTTAACATAACAATGTCCTTCTCAACATCCTGATCTCAAAATTGGAAAGTCATGGATTTGACAGATGGGCCACTGTGTGGATAAGGAGCTGGCTGGATGTCCACACTCAAAGGTAGTTGCCAAAGACTCAATGTCCAAGTGATGAGTGACGACCTTCAGGGATGAGTCTGGGGATCAATTGTTTTTTAACATCTTTATTGGAGACATGGACAGTGGGATAGAGTGCACCCTAGCAAGTTTGCTGATGACACCAAGCTGGGTGGTGCAGTCAACACACAGGAGGGAAGGAATGCCATCCAGTGGAACCAGGACAGGCTTGAGAGATGGGCCCATGCAAACCTTGTGAAGTTTGATCAAGCCAAGTTTGATCCTGCTCCTAGGTCATGGCAATCCCAAGTGCAAATACAAGCTGGGTGGAAAATGGATTAAGGGCAGCCCCAAGAAGAAGGACTTGGAAGTGCTCATGAATGAGAAGCTCAACATGAGCTGGCAGTGCGAACTGGCAGCCCAGAAAGACAACTGCATCGAGAGTGGCCAACAAGCCAAGGAAGGCAATTCATGCCTGACAACCATTCTATGTTTCTATAAAATAAGCTACAAACTGCTTATATAAAGAGGAACATGTATATTACAGTATTTTTGTTACTCATAAATCTAAATGTTAAGTTCTTTAATTTGCTAATCCAAATGTTTTGATTTTTACCAAACAACAACAATTTAGTGTTCTTTAGGAAACTAAAACTATTATTACAAAAAAATAAAATCAATGATACTGAGTTTTCTTGTTTGCTTATGTAAATCAATCTACCTGCATAAACTCAATGCCTTTGACTACCTTAGTCTTGTTTGATGGTCCTTTTCTTTTTGCAAAGAAATATTCTAGTTTTCAGAGAAGCCAAACCATGAAGATTTGTTGCTCTGTAGGTGCAACAAAATCTTTTTGAATCTCCTGTGTCTCAGATTGGNTTTTTTTTTTTTATTTAGCAGCTTTTCTGATAAGTGCCCCTGTAGAGAGGAACCATAACATGATGCGGAAACTTTGCAACTACATCAATGACTCTGCAGCATGCATTGTACATGACCTGCATATTACAGGAGAAGAGTACAAGTAGAAAGGAATGCTTCCTGCAGTTGCTGAAACTCACCTTAACTCATTATATCCATTGTATGCACAGCCTGACTTGCTTAGAAGACAGATGTAAAACCAGCAGTATCCTACAATCCATAGGATACTACTTGGTGTTACTGCTTGAGTTCTCATGAAATGCTAAAATATTTAGTCATACTAAATATTCTGAGATATACAGCTAAAAAAATCCAGAAAAAATACTCTGAGACAGATTTGGATTTGTAGCTTGTAAGACATTTAAAAGATTCATGCCAAAATTTTGATTGTGTGAGAAAAGGCAAGTGAAATACCTAAGCAAAAT
>VZRU01021380.1:124871-138767 GCA_013398155.1 Pedionomus torquatus | reverse complement strand
TTTTGCTGTTACTCTATATCTGCTGCAAATAGCATTGCATTCTAGTCAAAATCTTCCACTGAGTATTAAATTACAATAGTATAAACTGATGTCTAAATTTTATGCCTGCCATCTCCCCAAGTAACTTTCCTACCTTCCCTCAGAACCAGTCCCCAGACCTGTACATGCTGAGGATTCCTATGACACCTCTTCCACTCCGGCATCACTTCTGGATTCCAGATCCATTCTCTTTACCACATGGATTTGGGCAGTTTACAGATTGGGTAAGACAAGTGAACATCTAGAGTTTTTTGTGTTGCTGACCTTAAGTATGCAAGAATACTAACCACAATAAATTACAAGACTTGGACAAATGAACTGAAAAGAACTTTAATCTTGTTTTTGAGACTTTGAAGTTCTGTTGAATCTTGTTTTCCAGGTTGTACTGATACAATTCCCTGCCTCCAGATATGGGGTTTCAGAATTGTGCTGGGTATTACGTATGTGATACGGTAATGCTATAGCTCCTTCACCCTGCTAAAAATTAAATCTAAGTACCCTAAACATAGAGAAGTCAATAAAGATTTCTGAGGTCAGGCCAAGTCAGAAGGCAATGGGGTAACTATGTTAATGAAGCCATATTCAAGGAACTGGAGTACATAATCAACGTAATAATGATCCTGTGAGACAAATTGGATGATTTGAACATATAAACAGATCCACAGTTTTCCAATTATGCCATTAGTAATAGTTGTGTAACTCTGATGCCATCAGAGGGAACACATATACAGACCTAAATGGAAATTGCCGAAGTGTCTTGTTCATAGGGAAAAAAGGGAGGAAAGCTGTGTCCCGTCCTCCCAGCTGTGTTCGTTCTGCAAGGTTAACAGGAGTGGAAGGTACAAACTTAATTTTGCCACTGGAAAACCTGGCAGTTTTGCATACTCATATTTTACAGTATTGCTAATGCTGAACTTTGCTTCTCTACCTCTCACTTGCTGTCAGGTGTTTTCAGTACATTCTTGCATTGCTTCTTGACATGCTTTGTTTCTCCTATTTAATCTCCTTGTACATAAAACAGCAGGGGTATGCAAAGTGTCAACATTCACCATGGAGAAGACACAGGGGTGACTTAACTCCTCTAGTCCTTCAACAAGGATCCACAACTCACTTCAGGACTTTGTATCTAAGTTGTGTGTGTAAAGCAGAGAGTGTGACCATCTATGCCTCCATGGATGTGACATTGTGTACAACATCCTTATCTGTTTCAGTGAAAGTGGTCTCGATGTTAATAATTTGTGCTAATGTAAGTCTACACAATGGCAGGATGGTAATGCCTATTTACCAAGTGTTTTGGTGATTCTTTCTCAGACATTCTTAGACAAGAGCTTTTTGCACTTGATGAATAGTAGATGATTGTCACTACTTTACTGTTTACTTTTTAAATGAATTTGAAATATTATTCTCCCATTATAAAGTGCTCTGAGACTAATAAGAAATGAATCACATTAAATGAACTTCATTATAAATTATCATTAAGTGACACTCAAAGGGATGCAGTGGAAGAAATCAATGCATCAAAGCAAGATTCTCAATGTTTCATTTAAACAGAAAAAGCATTTCAGAATTAATTAAAATGAGAAAACACTAGGTCAGTACTGATTTTATGTGGAACTCCTATACCAGAGTTACGTAAAACCCAAGCTTATACTTATTAAGAGCATATAAGTTTGTAAACCCTGTGGAATTTTACACTTATGGATTGGTTCCAGCTTTACGTTATTCAAAAATTTAAAAGATTAAAATTTAAAAAAAAAAAGATTAAATTTTAAAAGGTTACAAATCTGAGCAGTGACCAGTTATAAGAGCAGTCTTATATCATACAGATGAACTTTCAGTAACTATCTTTAAGAACAAGAAAAGCCAGTAATGCATTAAGGAAAGCAAACAAACTTTTATACTTTCTACACAAAAACATGACATCTTCATATTGAGAAAACAACACCAAACATACAAAACATAAATACTAAACTTACTTCAAAATGGTCACTAAACTAAACTTCTTGAAAAAAAATATTAAAATACTGTCAGATAAAGTATGAAGCACATACTGAAGCTGCATTTTGTAACTACAGTTCATTTTCTTGGTAAAATCCAATTCTTTGAAAATAGAAGGGAAAAGAAACAAGCTAGCTCTGAACTAATATGGAAGCTGCCTATTTTCTATAAACATACAGATATTTTCAAGTGCTACGAGAGTAACCAAAAGTAACAGGTTAAATATCCAATCATTCAGCTGAGGCAGCAGTGCAGAATTGAGAAATTAAGAAAATATAAGTATTTAGACTAGCATTCAAATAAAACTTTAAGTTATTTCAAAACAAAATGTAAAGAGTTCAAACTGTTGTAGGAGGCTTCTTTTGTTAGTCTTTCTGCAAAATGCTCAACCATTTAGAGGTACTAGGTATTTAACATAGTGGCCTATATCAAATTATGGAGACCACTGTTATGATTAATTTAGGAACTTTTCTCTACTCCACTAACCCATTTTTTCTATCACCTGCTACTTCATTTTACAGCTTCGTTTTACAGAATGGGAAATAGAAGTCTGAATGGTTAAGTTTGGCAAAATTTCTCAAAGACTTGTAAAAACCACAAATAAATGTTGAGAATGAAATATTACAGTGAATTGTTGGAAATGAACACAACTTAAACTTTAGACATCACACACCTTTTCAGAATTATTATAAAGAAACAGATATACTATATGCAGATTTAAAACTGCATTTGAAAATATAATATTAGAGTTGATCTTTTTTTTAACCCGGAGCTTCAGTGTTTTATTCATAAAAAGGTTTGCTAAGATTAGCTATGTGGAAGCAGGTGCTACATTTCTGCAAATCCACCAAAGAAACAGAAAAGACAATGCCAAATAAAAACAACCAAGAGCCATACTAACTAGGTTTAAATGTAATATGCAAGACAGTTCTTGGATTTCAGTAAGGTTTTAGCAAAGAGTTTTAAAAAAAATTAATCCAGCTGGTTTTTGAAATGTCAGGGAAGTCTTGGAATTATTGATACAGACTTTCTGTAACAAACCAAATGAACTTTCTTGATTGGAGAGGACTCACTAGTGTGTCCTCAGTGTAAAACCATTTGGGGAAGAGGGGACTTCATTATTCTGCACACTTATTTAGCTACACATGAACAGACTTTTTATGGTCAAGAACTGAGAGCATGTAATACTAAATGTACGGAGACCAAACAACATAGTCTTAATTTGTTTGTTTTTATTAGCTGGTTCATGCTTACTTGATGAGGTAAAGGTCCACAAAACAAGTATTTTATGACCCCAGACCAAAACCCAAAAAAGGTAGCATACCTACACTTGACCCTACACACTAGAGAAAAAAAAAAAAAAAAAAGAAAAAAAAAGAGAAAAAGAAAAAAGAGCTGTAGAGGGACTGCCTTTATTTTGTTCCAAAATAAATATTTACTTGCTTTTTCAAAGGAGACAGTGAGAATGGAAGGAAAACACTGACTTAATGGAGCCTAAAAGAAAAGAGAGCTCATTAAGTTCCTACATTTGTCCTTCCCTAGAGAACTACCATGGCATTCAAATGCAAGACCCAGTCACGGAAAAAATGGGGAAAATTAAAGCTTTGTGAATGCAGGCATGAAAAATTGTTATAATTGCAGCAAACAGTGATGAGTCAATATCTATTTATTTATAAGAGTGGTTTGATATAGTATATAGACATAGGTGCTTATTAAAGCCCAAATCTCTGGAAGTTGACAAGCACCACACCTTTACTGTTTCTATCCATGATAATCCTGAAGCAGAAAATTTCTAGACAACAGCTAAGTGTCTCTAAGGTCATTAGGTGGTATTTGCTTTTTTTTTTGTTGGTAAAATGGAGCATTGCACACTTATGTCTGATGTAAATGTAGTTCAGTAACATGGAGTTATGAGCAACATTTTCTAAAACTAAAATAGATGCGAATATATAAGAAGCAGCGGCATATTCCACTTATACCACAGTATTTCAGCAACAAGACAGATCTAACATAAGATATACCAGTGCATCTGACAATGCTGTAAGTGCATTACAGTAAATAATAAAAACTACAGATATATGCTGTATAGGCATATAGTTATTGTTTTCTCTACATATTCCTTTGGATTATGATTTCATTGTCTTCTAGTTATACTTGCAGTCTGTAGCAAAACTGAACAGTCCTTTGTCACTAAAGAGAAGATGTATCCCAGGATGCTGAAATACAACTTCTTTACTTAAGCGTAAGTAAGGGGTGAAAATATGCTTTGTAAGAAATCTGCTGGAGATACAAGAAAAACTGCAGAAGAAACATCAAATCTAATGGATTATATGTGGATTATAAAATAAGCGCATAGCTAGAAATGAAATTTATGTGAGTAGGAATAAGGGTGAGTATCTGTCAAATCACTGTGTGCAATGGTGGAGCACTGTCACTAGCATGAGATACAAGGTGCAAAGGCGGAAGATTTGAAGTCTGAAGACTGTTGTCCTGATAAATCAAAATTACTGCTCAAATAAATATATTACCCAAGAATAGAGTTTTGTTTTACATGAGAAGAACTAGCCAGAAAATGACCAATTCAATCACCTAGTTTTTGATAAGGTTGTCAACACAAGATGTTTTGTTGCATAACAAAAGATTCCAAACTAACGTTCAGCTACCATGGTTATGTCATGGTTAACACATCTTAATACTCTGTTATTGGCAATGCTATGCTCATACAACACTGTAACCAAATCAATAAAAACCTTTAAGAAATTGTGAAATTAAGCATATGGGCAAATCTGTCTGATTATCATGACTCTCTGGGATATTCCAAAAAGCACCTACCTCATTCAGTGTCCTTAATTTTATTAAACCCTAGAAACTTTAAGTGGCCTTTTTTAAGATTGTGGAATTAGTTTAAAACACATAAATACTTATTTTTATTTGTTTTCATAACAATGCCTAGTTTCAGGATTACTGGTAATAAATTCATGTTTCTGAGAAGAATGACCTAAATTTGGCTTATTAGAAAATTTATTGAGGGTCAGCTGGTAAATCATGGCATGCTGATGCACATTAGTAGTTAAGTGGTTTGACCCTTGTTATAATTTCGCAATGATATGAAAACACATATGCAAACTGACTCTCAAAAATACAATAATGAAACATCTCATTATGTATCTCTCCCATACCATGTCACACTTGTGAAAAGATCTGGCATATTTCTCAGAAGTCTTTCTGTGGTTTATGATTTCTACAATAACATTTTCATTGTTCCTACAGTTATTTAATGCTGTCCTATTGCATGTGCATTTGCAAAAATCTACCTATTGCAGACATATAAAAATTTTCAAAACATCTCTGCATTTCCATGGAAAATAGTTTCAGTAAAACTTTTCCCTTGCTCCCTCAGGTGCATGTCCATGTTTCAGAAATTATTGTTTAAAGACAACCACACACCTACTTCATTTGCTAGGCAAGATGTCTATTGTCTCCACCCTAAGAATCATATGTCAAAACTACACGTATTGTTGAAATAAATCTGATTCACACCCTCTAGTGATTCCAGCAGAAAAGTAAAATGTTGTTGAAGAGGCAACAGTCTCTAACTGCATATATGTTTGCCCCAGTCTGCTCATGTGGCTGACGGTCTATGCTGCCTCCTATGGCATGATAAGCAGGGAAGTCCAAGACAGCACTTCCATTTCCTTTAATGAGACATCGTTTCTGCACAATATTCAGTAATACTCATTCAGTAATCCACCATGACAATGGAGAACATGATTTTTTTAAACAAGACTCCTAGGAAATTGGAATCTCTCATTACAGCTCTCACTTTTGAGGTCCATGTTCAGCATGACTTGCAGTGCCTCAAAATTATTTTTGTGCCTTATGCTAAATACATACTTACAAGTCATATCAGATCTGGGCTTATACAGAAAAGAATAGCAAAGACTAAACATCAAACATAAAAAGGAAATCTCTTTCTTTCACTTCCTCTTTCTTGTAAATTGAGACCTAAACATGTGTTTGGTGGTACAGTAAGTTTAGAAACACCCACTTTCTTGAAAGAGTCTTCTATTGCATCTTTTAGCACTACTACTTTCTGATATGCCAACTTTTTTCTTGTTTAGCAAAAATTGAAAATCTCACATCTGTTACCTATCAAGACTTTTATACAATCTAGACATCTGAAGGCCTGAAAGGTAGGAATTCTTAACAACTGTGAACCTTTAGAAAATATATATTTTGAAGCATGGCTGTTCAAATTTTTTTTTTCTTTTTTTTTCTTTTTTTTTTAGCTATGATAAGGGAAAGTCAAGACAGAGAAGAGAGCAAGGTCAGAGACCAAGAACAAGCCAATTTTACACTGACATTTTTGTTCGATTTTCACCACTTGCTAGAACTTGAAATGCAATAAAGTGAATCACTCTTTTATGTCATATTCTAAAGGAAATTCAGTTTTCAAAACAAAGATTTCCAAATTACATCTAGATCGACCAGAAATGCCAAACCTTGTGACAGTCAAGATTCACTCCAGAGAACTGGTGATATGGCATCATTATTCCCTGACTCCAGTAAAACCAGCACAGATATGGCAGAACTTGTCAGCTCGGTTTACTGCTGCATCTCACTTGTTTCAAGTGGGATTGGGATCTCCTTGTGAGGACTGGCCTATGGCATAAGGAAAACAATGTAATGAAAGAATAAAAAAGAATATTCTTGTAAAAAAAGAACATTATGTAAAAAAGAATATTCTTGAGGTTAGTTCTGAAATGAGCTGGGTGAATTTGTATCTTCCAATCAACAACACTGCAGAAAACTATACAGGAAAGACAGGTTATGGTTTATGAAAGCTAAAGACAAAATTAATAGTTTACAATTTCCTTTTCTTATGATAACTTGTAATTCCACATGCAGTGTCACGTTGCTTCCCAAAACACAAGAAATTCTTTGCCAGCAGCTTAACTGGATTCTATCTGTGAAACAGCGAGACTTACTTCTTACTCTGCTTTCCTTGAACCTTTTCCTGGGATATTGCTTTATTTTAAGAGAAATTTTTTAAACATTATTCTTAAAATCCCTTTTAAAAAGCGCTTAAAGTGCTTTGCCAAAATGACATTGTATTTAACTGTGATATGTGAGAAGGAGGTTCGGTTTGTTTAACACAGCGTCTAAAACATTGGGAAATATTGGCCAGTTTTCCAAGTATGCATTCATTCTACAGTACAGTCTACAACTCTCACTGTTGTATGTGTGAGAGTGCAAAAGCATGCACCTATGTGTGTGTACAATAGGAATCTAAACCAATAATAATTTAAAATAAGCGCAATTCACTTCAAGGTCAAGTTTAAAATTATTCTGTCTTTAGTGGTATTTCTGTTAAAACTATCGAAGAATCAGGTCTAGCATTTCCTCAGAACAATGCAAACTAAGGACTTTCTTAGGAAAAGATCACACCTTAATTATCTTGCCATGACATTGCAACGTTTAGCAGAAATATAAAATCTTGGCTTGCAACAGAGTGTTCACAGAAAAATTGCTTAAGGAGAAACACTGGCTGAAAGAACACAAGAACTCACACTGATTATGGTGTTGGAAAAATTGTAAGTGAAAGTGAAGCAGCTAGATGAATGTGGAAGTTACGTTAGCAAATTGCTACATTAAGAACTAGTATAACAAACCTGGCATATTAAGTCCACATAAAGAACATGTAAATTGATTTTTGTGTAACATCAGCGAATCTAAAACCTGCACTGAACTTGCCCAAAATGCCTTCTGGGACTCTAAAAAGCTTGTCCCATCCCTATGGTGCATCTCACTGTTTTTAGGTGCTAGAGAGAAGCAAAAGCACTTGAATAGTGGGAGGCCCGTGAGGCTACGCTTCCATCCTGGAGAGAGGAAGCACTAATGACTGCCTGAAAGCAATTAACTTACAGACAGAGCAGATCCCCGAGAAGATGAAAACAAGCATCTTCTTGCTGGTGGTGCTTTTTCTGGAGAGGACCAGGTGAAATCTCACCAGCCTTCGAGATGGTGTACAGGCCCTACACCCCACGATGTCATCACTGCTTTCCTCAGAACTCCTTGGTGTTGCCACAGTAGCCTTGATGTGCTCAGTGCCCCAGGACAGACCTCAAGTAACAATCTCTTGGAAGAAGGGAAGAAAGACATCAGGGTCAGGGCCAAGGAGGGAAGACACCAGGCTGGCCAAGTGGAACTCAGCTGGGTTGCAGCCCAAGCCTTGCCTCCAAGTTGCTTGGCCCTCAGGTTCCCACTGCTATGTTGGCTGTTTTCAATAAATGCTTCCACAGGACAGAGTAAGATCTTGCTTTGATCCCACTCTCTCCCTTGCTTAGGCACACTCTGTCAGATCTGCACCTGAGGCTGGAGGTATATTAACTCTTACTTATTAAAAGCAGATTATTGCAAATATGTACACTGATTTCCAAGGAAAGTCACATAGAAAAAAAAAGAGGTTTAGATGCATGGTTTTTTGGCAAATATTTTTCCCAAGGGCATAGGCTAACAATGAACAATATGATTACAAGAAATTACAGTATGTACGATACCATATATATATTTTGGCATGCACAGAGTAATTTAAGGTGTTACATCACCCTACCACGTTAAAAAAAAAAAAAAAAAAAAAAAAAGAAAAAAAACCCCAAAAAAACCAGGCTTTTTAAGTTATTCAGAAAAGAATACGTTTGCTCTGTGTTAGAGGCCGTATTAAAGAAAACTTAGATTTTCAAACCATTCCTTATAACACTGTGATTACAAGTTGGGGAGTGTTTATCTAAAAGAGCAAGATCAATGTTTCTTATGGCCTTAATCCAAAACCATTTGAAGCTGTTGTTTCAGGCCTCAAGACCATTTGCCATTTTAAGATCCACCTACCCATTTCAGACCAATGTCCCCCACAGAATTGTTTCATCTGCACACAGTATGTTTCAGTTAGACAGCCTACACCCAAGACCAAGAACCCTGCAGTTGATCAAACAGTCTTCTGGGGAGCTCAAGATGCCTTTTTGTAATGCCTTCATGCCATATCTAGCATGAAGCATAATCTATCAACAAGCTGATAAGCTTGTCTGCCATATGCATTCTCTTGTTCCTGAGGAATTTCCCCTCACAATACCTGTATGAAGCACCAGCTATTTTGTTGTTTACAGGAGAAACAACAACTGAAACCTAAATTAAGTGGGGTCCCACATGGTGCCAGTTGCAGAGGTGTACACTCAGTCCAGAATTAACCACAGTTCTCAGACCACCACAGTTAGGACAAATACCTAGCCTAACTGGGCTCACAGTTCTGAGTTGACTTAGGACAATGTAGAAGACTACCACCTTCAGCAGCTTTCAGCATGAAGATCCTGCCCCATAAGTGATCCCAATCCCATGATCTCCTCCAGCACTAAATCAGTGGTTTAGTACCTCCAATGTGGAGTCAGCCAAAAGTGACCAGCTTGAGACTGAGAAGGAAATTTATACTGTTCCCTGCTGTGGCTTTTATTGGGTATCACCAGAACTAGGAGGAGGCCTGATCTTAGAGAACTCACCTGTATCAGAAGTACATTGGTTGGGTGGATTAACTTCTTTTAACATGGGGCAGCTTCTGCTGCAAAACCAGTTTTAACAGACACCTGCAGCAGAGGATGATGAAGTGCTGAACTTCTTACATCAGATATCTTGATTAAAAAATCAGTAAAGAAGTTATAAAAATATTCAGTAATTATAAGCAAAGGCATTACAAAATGTTGTTGAAAAGCTAGTACTTAACGTTTTACAGAATGTAAAATTGTAGGCCAGAGCCAAATCAGCCACAAACCTGTGCTGAAAGCCAAAGACCTTGCTTCTATACATCCCTTCCTTTTGGAATGCTTGAGTTTGAAAGTTAGTGAACAATAAAATCCTCAAATTTTTACTACTGCCTGCTTTTCAACATGTCAAGACTGAGTTTGTTGATAAATGTTATCTAGTTATAAATATACCTGTATCTTTTAGCCTGCCTTTAAAAAACAGTATTTCAAGTAGAGGAAATGCACTAGTGAATACTGTGGTTGTCCTTTGAGAAATACCTAACAGAGGGCACAGGCAAAGAATATACTAAAGGAACAAGGATCAGGGAAGGCAAACCCAGTAAGAAATACCTTTGCTTAATAAAGAAACAAATTCTTTATTTCTAGTTTTCTCCATGTTCACAGTGCATAATTTGAAATGGTTCCTCAGTAATGTCTACCAGAATGATCACGGGACTAAGCTGGGAACAGAAAGATACATTGAGGGCACAAGAATTTAGTGTGGAAATAAAGCAGTGGGAAAAACTGGTATGGGAACTTGGTATGAAAAGCACAAAGCTGTTATCTCTTTTACATGATATTTCTCCAACATTCAAGTTACGTCTTAGATATATATCTAATTTAAATCTGATATGAAAATAATTAAATGGTAAACACAAGTTATGAAAAAACTTATTCATAGGATTAACAATAAGAGGAAGACAAAGATCTATAGCTGCAAAATGTCAAGACTTCCTTTGGGAATAATGAGCCTTAGCTGAATTGATATTATATCTAAACTAAATTATGCATCTGAAATATTTCTGTTTTTAAATGACTTAGGGACAAGTGCCTATGTGGTCAATTGCTTCTTTAGTTTCCCACCTGTTTTCCTACCCAATATCCCATATGTTAATTACAGTGTCTTTTGTCATTCTGAAAGAAATACCTGTTATTTGTTAATGGTGGTGTATATCAAATAGCAAACCTCTAAAGCAAATTAAGAATCAGAGGTGGAGTTCTTCATAAGGTTGCTAAAACTGATTATTATGACCAAAAATTACAAAAACTCCCAGAATTTCCAGTGACTTTAGTAGACTGAAAAGAAATTTTCAAGAAATCTATGTGTTGGGTGGCTCCAACAAAAAACACCATCTTCTGAAACAAATATAAAATATGTGGTGAAAAAGGCATTTTGTGTAAATTTCCAAGATGATTATTTATTACTTGGTGTATGGAAACAAATATTCAATTAAATGAATGTAATATTTTTAATCTAATTTTTCTCCCCTAATTCTGCCACTTATAGAGTTAACAAGACAACCTACTGAGCAGATGAGTTATTTCCAGTTTTAGATGTAGGTCTTAAAAAGGACAGTTAAACCATCAGGTATACTTCAATTGAGATAAAGTAAAGTTCCTCTTTTAGATCAATAGAAATGAGAAGTAGCTACATAGGATTCTGACTTCCCTCAGTATTGCATTATTTTAAATTCCGACTCTCCTGGAGATTTACAGCCCTGTGAACCCCATACTATTTCCAGCTACTGCCATAACCTCAGTTATATTACTTCCCTCTGCTTGGCCATCTTGCAGTATTCAGCTAAGATTTAGAGACATGTTTTTTCATTTAAAGTAACTGGATGGGGCCTGGGTCAGGGAGAGTGCTGAGACACTCAGCATACATGTCAGAGGGAGAGCAGGAGTGCAACTATGACTGTGACAAGCCCTTCTGCAAGTCCTACATGGGGGCAGCACCCATGGGTGTGGCTAGGGGATACCTTGTGTCAGGCTTGCCCTGTGTTTTCTCCTGTCACAGCCCCAAGTACTGTGATAGACTGGAAGCAGTGCCAGGGAAGGACTTCACTTTGTACTAGAAGCAGCATGGTTTGGATTCAGATCTGGAAAAGACTTCACACAGCTCTGGAGTATGTGCACAGCAGAGCGGGGGAAAAAGGAAAAACACTCCTCAGTGAAGCACAATTATCTGAATATGCATTGCCACTTGCTATTTTGTGCCTGTGTGTGTACATAAGTGTGTATGTGAGTGTACATACACACATTTCACTTGATCATTAATAGAGAGCTATTGCCTCATATTACAGGATATATTTTCTTCCAAAATCAAGCATGCGTGAACATATGCATACACAAGAGTTGCCTTTTATTTTAGGCCACAAAGTAAACCAGGAGGCCCAGCCTTCTGCAGTGGGAACCTGGTGTTAGGAGACTGCACCATGGCAGAGCCCAAACACTAAAACACCCACCCATAGAGCCCAAACACTACAACTCTGCAACACCAAACATAGGGCAAGACAGGAATATAAGGTGCAAAATCTTATTACAGCATTTTTCTGGAAAGAAAACCCTGCCAATCCAACTCTCCTACATTTCATCACAGAATATTTTGATCTAGAGAAAGATCTGCCTGACCAGAATTTCAGGGACTTCATTTATCTTGCCAGTTGAGCATATTTAGTTTTGCTTGATAGTCCCCAGACTCATACCTCATATTACTGGCTGAAGAAACCAACAGCTGTCATACCTGCAAGGTAGGCAAAATGAAAAGACTACAGAAGGCCACTTTTGAAAAAAAAAATGGGAACAGAATTCAGTTTTCTAAGAAGACTAAACCTTGTTCACTGAGCCATTTTATTTTTTCTGTATGCTACTACTCTTCTAAGACCTCTATCTCAGCATCTGAGAAAATCCTCAAAACTTGATTTCTGCCATTCCATGAATATTTTTAAGATTTATTTATAGAACAGTAATACACATATTGTTTGTTATAATAAGTATTTATTCCCTTTTCTCAAATACAGGATGGCTTTTCTAGTGGATTTTTTTCTTCATATTTTGTGTAACAGAAAAGCTGATTTTGAGAACAGCTTGTGGTAGAATTTCTAAGACTAGAAACATAGAGTTACTGTCTATGCAAGATCAAAGTATGACTTCAAAACTGTAAAGTGTGTCTTTATTTGAAGATAGAACTGTGCTTGTAGCTGGGTGTTTCATCCTTACCTCTGACATCTTTTGAGTGTGCTCCAACACAACAAGTGTTCCTGAGCTCTCCCCAGAAGGCTTCAGACCTCTTCTATTTATTCCTATGTGGCTGAAGTGAGACGATTTCTGTGAATGCAGAAACAAGTGACATCTAATGAACTCCCTAGAAAATAAGTGAGAAACATTCAAATTCGTATCTCTACTAAAATTTGGAGGTACTGCTATTTTGAACTTATTTCCCTTTGACTTACAATGATGTTTGTAGCTGTGACAGATATGGAAAACAAAGGATTTATATCTCCATAGTATGTCCTTCTTGATGAGATTTAGGGAAACAAATAGATGAAACTGAGAGTAGTGACATTTAGATGAAAGGGCGGGAATGAAGCTGCCCATCAAAGCTCGTAATAGTAAACCCTGTTTGTATTTAACAGTTCACACTGTGGGTACAAAAATCTGTTCTTACATAGATGCTTATACTGTGGTGTTTATAGTTTTGCTTTCTCTGTAGTCCTAATGGAGAAAACAACACACCCTGCAATAACTCAGGTCTTGGGCAATATTAGAATCATAGAATTGTCTAGATTGGAAGGGACATTTAAGATCATCTAGTCTGACCATCAACCTAACTGCTAAAAATCATCACTAAACCATGTCTCTAAGCACTAAGCCTACATTTTAAATACCTTCAGGAATGGTGCCTGAAACACTCCCCTGGGATTCAGGGGATTCAGATTAGCACTCTTGCTAGGCTGCACTAGCATGGTGCAGGAAGTATGCATACCTACCGTCACTTAGTTTCCCCTCTCAGACTATGAAACATCTCCAGTCTTCCCTGCTCAGTGATTTCAATCCATTCCCCACCTGTCCCCATATGCTTTTGCAAACAGGTACACACATTTGTTTTCAGGCACAGGCAGGTGCCTGTTGACCAAAGCACTGTTGGGTCCTATATAGACCTTTGGTTCTTTATGCTCTGGGACACATGAACCCTTAGAAAGTCTTGTCATGATCAAGACCACCTTGGCACTTGTGACTGTGCTTCACCTAAAACCCTCTTGCTTTATGTTTATGCTTCTCTCTCCTT
>VZRU01021380.1:114235-124702 GCA_013398155.1 Pedionomus torquatus | reverse complement strand
TTTATGCTTCTCTCTCCTTCCCTCTTCCTCAGCAGGACTCATAGGGTAGTGTAGACCTTTAGACTTGCTGATGCTGGGCTGGTCTCCAGCCCAGCCAGGGACCTTTTCAGCACAGGAGTGCTTTGTCTTACCCTGAGGCAAATCCCAGGAGTGTTTTTATGCTTAGTGGGCATGGGCTGCACATAAAAGGGTCAGATGCCATGAGGGCTCCTTCCACCAGCTCTTTCTTCACAACAGTCTGAGCCAAGATCAGAGACCTGCACCATATCAGCGAGCTGGACTTGAGAGAGGAAAGTTAAACCAGTTGGGATGGGTGGGGGGAGGGCATGCACTAAGTCCAATGTCATAAACCACTGGAGATAGGGAAGAGGCAGTCTCTGTCAGCCACAGCCTGCTGTGTATCAGTGAGCTGCTGTCAGCACTATCAATACTCAGGGTCACTCCCTGTGTTCTTAGGAAGGCCATATTGGATGAAGCAGAGTAGGGAATTAGCAAGAGACAAGAGAAAACTTTTGAAATATCCACACTCTTCACAAAAACATCTAGTTCTGTCCTGGTCATCCAGATGTATAATTCTTTTGCAGCAAGAGCAAACTCCAGCTTTGCTGCCCCTTTGGCAGGAAGAAGTAACATGGTACACCCTAATGAACAGCATCGTGCTGGCTTTGCTGGGCCCTAACTGCAGCTTTCCCCCCCTTTATTCCCACTTTACCACCTCATTCCATCCACTTACCACCACATCTGTTTGTAACTCTTCCTTGGACTTGCTTCCAAATCTTGAGAAAAGGAGATCCTAACTGTGACTGGGTCCTTGCAGACATCAGTTAGCTGGGAGTACCCTGGGGAGTTGCAGAACAAGTTACTGCCAATCCTGTGACTTAGAGTAACCAAAATGTGTTGGTAGTGCTAACCACTTGTGCAGAGGTGCTCACCTGAGCCACGGTTGAGGTGTTTGTGTGCTGTCATGACTGTGCTGCAGCTCAGGGAAGCACATCCATATCAAAAGAGGACAAAGCCCCTCTGCAGTACTGCACGTATCACCAAGCCTGGCCTAGAGAATTGTATACTGCTTCTTTACTGTCATTTTGAGAGCACATCCAGATCTTAGCGGGGATGGTAAAGTCCGCATAGGAGCCTGTTCTACTTTTTCTGACTATAGTGATTTATAGGCTTGAATTTATGAGGCTTGAAGAAAATAATTATGAGTTTCCCAAGCTGCACACAAAACACCCAAAGTTGTAATGCTATTTGACTCTTAGAAATGGGCTGAACTTCAGACAATGCTGTACAGAAGCTTCCATTCGCTACCATTCATGTATGTATTGTGTCTTCTTCCTCACTGATGCACCTGTGGTATAACCAGACAGCCTAACTCTCTGTTTTTCAGGCAGTAAGTTAGCAAAAGAAGTCAATGCAGTTGATTAACAGAGTTGATTAATCTGAGAACATGAAACCTGGAAGAAAAAAAAAGAACTTAAAGTAAATAACCTTCACAATTTTTTATTTATTTATCCTTTATTTAGTAATAGCACCCAAAGCTGCATATATTAACACAGGTAGTAAAGCTTTCATATTTTATTCCTACCAGTGCTTTTCCAAATCCATGTGAAATGCTGGAAATAAGTAATGCTGCCATACCATGAGCACAGGGTGTAAATCACAATGATATACAACTTACAAGTGAATCTTAATGATAGGTATGAAACCTGTAACATAAGGAACTGTGGCCATTTCTATTGCCATGAAGGGCCATAACAAAACAGGAGCTGTAAGGACTATAAAGATAACATACTTAATCATACTTTTCATCACTTTTTTGAATACTCCATGTTGGATGTACCAGTTATAGCTATAGTGTGTTGGCTACAATGCTACAATGAGAATGTTTGTTGCTTGTACTACAGAAAGGGTCATGAAATGTATGGACCTGTTTGCATGTTTAATAAAATGAAACAGCAATGCAACAAAACTGCACCACATGTGAATATTGTAAATGGTTAAGTTATAAAGTCATTCATTCAAAAACCCAAGTATTTCAATGGAAAAAGTATATAAAATGCTGTAAAACATAAATTACATTTAAAGGTCTGTACATGATTCATCCTGCAAATAGAAGCACAAAACCAGCATTTTGTACAGTATTGCTTATTTTGGTCTTCTAGAGTTCAAAGGTTCATTTTCACTAAAGACGCAGGAAAAAACATGGTTTCACATGCAATCCAGCAGTAATTGCGGTAAATCAAGTAAGTCTATAAGCCCGCACAAACCCCAACACTTTTACAATGTAGGAACATATATATGGAGCCAATTTCTGTACTTGATAACAAATATGCAATTAACGTTGGATTGTTAAGTTAGTGCACACCTACAATATCCCCTACAATATCCCCATTTTTGGTTAACAGTGTATTAAGGCTGCTTGCTGCTGAAAATACACAGCTTAGAAGGAATACTTTCATCCACAAATGCAGTCTGGTGATCTCATCTGGAAGCTTCTGTCACAGTCATTCATTGGGAATGATGAAAGAAAGCCATCCATTCTCCTCTCATGTTATTCCACAGGATGTTGTGGATGCTATAAGTTTATGTGAGTTCAAAATCTTTTGGATAAATTCATGGCAGAAAATTCCATCAAGGGCTATTAAATGGAAATAAAAATCCACTTCTGGCTTGGGAAGTCCCTAAGCCACAAATTGCTGGAGGCTGGGGAAATACCCTGGGGAAATTCTACAAGGGAAATTGTCCTTGCAGTCTTCCCTGGGCAGACATTATTGATGGCCTTTTGAGACATTCTACTGTGCTGGACAGTCCCATGGTCTGACTCAGCCGGTCTATTTTATGTTCATTTTACCTACTTTTCTGGTTATCATAATAGAAACATGGATCAGTATTCTCAACTTGTTATTTTTTTCAGATTCAAAAGCCAACAATCTTGTATTCATTGTATCAAAGAAATAAACACTATTAACTAAGCTGTCCATCACACCCAGGGCATTTCTTTATACTCAGAGCAATTCTGTAACCATAGTTGGATTCCTTTTTGTGTTGTTGGTTTAAGCATAATTCACTAACGTCACACTCATGTATCATGACATACATGATGTGCAATGCTACTCTGCAATACGTTGCACAGCAACAGTACGTAATTGAAAAGCAACTTCCCTCAAGAACTGTAGAACAGTAAAAAAGATTAAACCCAGCAATTCTATACCATCGTATTTGCAAAATCGGGTGGCCACAATGGGCAATAAACCTGTTATATATCATTACTGTTGCACTTTACATGGGTGTAGGTTTTTTGCTTCGTTTATTTTAGTTATATCAAAATCACTGCCATTAAGTGTAAGGATCTACAGTTTCCACTCATGGCAGCAATGTAAAATTCTTAGTAATGAGGCCAAATTCCTTAGGCTTCTGATTGAATTTCTGCTTCATCTGTCTGAAGTGTGTCATTATCACCCAGCAATTCTGTTTCAGGCACAGAGCCCTCCTCTTCCTCCTCCTCCTGGACAGGATTCTGGGCAACATCTTCTGTTCCATTGTGTGTATCATCTGTGCCCTCTGAGAGCAGAGCAGCCCTGTCGGCCACTGATGTGTTGGAAGGTGCTGTTGTTACATAGCCTGTGCTGGTGGATCCACTTCCACTGTGGTGGGAGCCTGGTTTGGGAATGATCTGGGGAGGCATCTGCTGAGGGGCCATTTGCATTGGAATTTGGACAGGGTAAAAATTTGGCAAGTAAGCACCATAGGCAGGCATTGGCTGGTAACCATTGACTGGAATGTAAATCTGAGGAGCTGGGACCATTGGTCTCATTTGCCCTTTCATTTGGATGAACTGTGGTTGAGGGAAAGCTGGAGTTTTCTGCTTTGGTCCAATATACCTAGCATTGCTAACGTTGCTAACTGGGCTTGTGCTGAGAGAACTTGTTTGCGTGGTGTTGCTTGCCCCAGAGGTTTGCGCTGAGCTGTTGTAATTAGAAAGGTTTCCCCATGCTCTTAGTCTGTTGTGTATATCTTTAAATCTTGGTCTTCTGTTGGGAAATTCATTCCAACACTCCAACATCAAAGTGTATATCCATGTGGGGCAGTCATCAGGACATGGCAAAACCTGTCGGTTTCTGATCATCTCAATGACATCCTGGTTAGAATAACCACAGTAAGGCTGCAGGCCATAGCTGAAAACTTCCCACAACACAACTCCATATGACCATATATCCGAATCAACAGAAAACTTGCCATACATAATAGCCTCAGGGGACATCCACCGTATAGGAAGAAGGGAGTTTCCCATCAGTTTGTAGTAATCAGCAGCATAAACTTCCCTGAAAAGGCCTAAATCAGATATTTTCACATTTAGTTTATCGAACACCAGTATATTTCTAGTGGCCAAGTCCTTGTGGACAATGTGGTGGCTTGAAAAGTATTCCATTCCTGCGGCTATCTGAGTCACAATGTGGAAGAAGTCCGCTGGTTCCAGAGTGGATTTTACTGTCTTGTCATCATCAGTGCTCCCAACATCCGAATGGGGAGATCTCATCACCAAGAACTCATGGAGGTCACTGTGGGAACAATAACTAAAAATCATGCTGATGGGTTGTTCCTTTGTCACTATTCCAAGCAAACAAACAATATTTGGGTGCTGTAATCGTGATCTCATCATTGCCTCATGTTTGAATTCTTCACGAAGAGCCAGTTCTGCTTTGTCTTTGAGTGTCTTGATAGCAACAGCTTGTGTCTGTTCACCTGGTGCTGTACCAAAAAGATGCCCCTTGTAGACTTTGCCAAATCTCTCCTCTCCTAACTCCTCCATAAACCGCACACTGGACAGATTGATTTCTTTGAGTTTAGCCTGAAAATAAGCAAAGAAATTAAGTCAGTAAAAAGTCATTAAGTTTTCTAAATGATGGAATTTCTTATTAAATATAAAGCTCCCAGTGATTAGATGCTCCAAACGCAAGATAAATTGGGCCAAAACGATTTTCTAGCTGTTTGTATATTCATATCAGCATATTGATTTTACAATTAGCCTTGAAAGGAATTATACTATTATCAGAAGTGTAAATTGAGTTATGTTTCCAGGTGATGAGTATAATTATTTTTCAAAGAAGCAACTGTATTTCCTGCAAGCTAAATGAATAATTGGTTTAGAGTTAAATCTGGCAAACAATGATGTCTATAAACTGCAGCTACACTTGCCCTACAGGTCTACCCAGACCTTTTCTGTCAGAAAAGCTGTGGGCACTGACTGAGGAGGTGGCAGTCTCAGTGTGAATTGTAGCATCCTTTCCAGCAGAAGGAGGAACAAAATCTCTCCCTTTCAGTTCCGAAGTAGAAGATGCTCTTTCTCCTCCATTGCACTACAGCAATGGCACCCACTGAAAAACCTCATGCCAGTTTTGATGAAGAGGGGTGTGGAAGAGGAGTAGAAGGAAGAAGGAATTTCTCTCTGGTATGTGAAGAAAAAAGTGCCAAAACCGAGAGTGAGAAATACCCAGAGCTTCACTCCTGCTGCTGGTAGGGAGAGGAAGGGAGTTTGTGATCGTGATCTAATGGGTCCATCCTGACCAGCATGTGCTAGAGGGTTCCCCAGCTGATCCAGATGCAGCTGGCAGAACTTCACACATAGGACACCTCAGCAGGAGGGAGTAGGGCAGGCTGGAAAGAGGATTTAACAGGTGATTTGGGAACAAGCTTTGATTTTAATGAACAACAGATTATGGACCAGACCAGAAAGTTTCCAGCTGTTAAAGTAGTTTCTTTGCCCTAGAATTCCGATAGCAGAATATCAGGCAATAATTCAATAACCTGAAGAAAAAAAAATGATTTATTCGAGTGATACAGCAGCAAGGACTGGGTGCCTCTGAAAAGAGCCCAGATCCAAGAATTTTCTGGGCAATTAATATCCTGGGCAATGTTGCCAGTTGTTCCAAATTGAGCACTACTTTTGGGGGATTTTATCCTGTAGATGTTCTGATTAAAAATTCAACATTAGCTCTGAACAGGATTTTAGTGCAGACATCAGTTAGTTGACCCAGAAAATCACATGCAGGAGCTGAGATCTATAAACAGAAGTTCAAAGTAATTTTTATTTCACTGTGTGATACAAAGCCTTAGAAACATGTTGCAGTTCATGTTCAACTCCCAGTTCAACTCCCTGCTCAGTGGTGGTTCAGAGCACCAACAACGGCTTAGACAAGAAATCCCACCATGCGTCCTGCTTTGAACAAGCAAACCAGCCACATTGCTGCCAGGAGAGAAAATTAACTCTAAAATGAAGAATGGATCAGAAAAAAATGACATTTCCAGTCACTGAAACCACAGGCAGAATGAGGACTGACAGGTAAAGGCAAGTGCCATAAAATACTTAGTCCTGAAAGTTGTTGCCCAAGGTTAGGAATTCTAGATAAAGCTAGGGAGTGCAAGATCTAATTTTCACTGAATTAGATGGCCAGCATGATATGAAAATTGACAATTACACAGCTCAATTTGAACATCAACCTAAAACACTGAAAATCATGATGCTTTGGAAATATGTGGCTTTAGCAAACTCTGGGAAAAATACCTGCTTATGTTGATTAATGAGTGGCATTTCCATGTCCTGGCTAGGAGATGCCATCAACTGGCGGCGCTGTGGTGTAGCAGCAGATGCCTTCTGCTTGTTTCTGCACATACAGACAAGGAAGAAAAGGCAGGCGATAACCAGAGGGATGGCTATGCTGGGAACTAGGATATACAGGATTCCCATTTTACTGTTGTCCCGTGGACCTGTCAGGCACAGAAATGTTCATTGTTTACAATAAGCATTTTTAATTCATTCAATAATAAAGCAAAAACAAACAAACAAACAAACCCCACAAAACCGAAAACAAACAAAAGAACCCCTCAAAAACCTAAACAAAACAAAATACCCCAAACCCCATATAATTATTGATCCTATATTTTAAACAAAAAGTAAACTCCTGTAGCTTGAAAGCAGAAGTTGATTCCTTCTTCATAATTTTCCATTAAATATTTCAAAGAAGTTTGAACGCACATAGCAACTAGCAGTAGAAAGATAAACTAGAAACCCCATATTTTATGTGTTGACTGTAACAATATGTGATTTGTTTCACTTTATTTTTGAGGCTTGTGATTGTGGAAACTGTAGAACTGTAGAACATGACTGCAGTATCATTGCACTATCTTGTTCAGGGGATGAAAAAAAGAAGTGAGTAGTCTTTATCACAGTATATAAAGCAGTGAACTAAATGTGACAAGCCACAGCATAAAGTTGTAGTCTGGCCTTCTTGCCCAAATTCAGCCATTTCACCAGCACTTTACCTACTTTTTTCCTCCACTGGTACTACTTCTGCATACTAAAATAAATCTAATTTCTCCCTGGCAGAGACATCATTCATTCTGTACTTCATAAAATTGAAGTGCTTTCATGTTACAGTGAGACAGACATGAAAAAGCCATCAATAAACTTAATAAGGCTGCTCTGGAATCTTCTAAAACTGCTGGTTTCTTTATACTTTGAGACTCTAGGAAAGCATAGTGATGTCCAAAATGATTATTGGAACTGCCTGGGATACTTTCTGCAATCCCTGGCTACTGCTTTCACCACAACCATATCCCAGTATTATTTTTATACCGTGTTACATGCAATGTAGAAGTTTATTATAAATGTCAAATCATGTTACTGTTAGTGAAGTAACTAAGAAATTTTGTATCAATGTTCAGTGCTGTTTAATATCCAGACAATCTGTAACAAAATCAGTTTTCTGACTTCTATGATACATCTGTTGCTGCAGAAAACACGATTGTCTTCCTAACTAAGCACAATATTAAGTTGCTTTGTTGTGCCCAAAGACTGTTACCACTGTAACAGCTCTACAGTGAAGACTGTACTAATACAGGGAAGTGAGCGGGACAGAATTAAGCTGTGAGAGCTCTGTTCCTTATTTTTGCTATCAGTTGTGTAGCACAGAGCCACCAGCACATAGAGTAGGACTTTTCTGGTAAGACCATCTTTTTTGTGACATCTCTGCTCCTGCATGTCAAACTGCTTCCTTCCAACCAAGTGCGGTGCTCTATCTCCCTCTACAGGATATGAAAATCGTTGCTGTCTGCAAGATGCTACACAACGCAAAAGCAATACACCATTGAGTAGTACGAGAAAAGCAAACACATATAGGTGATAAGTACATAAAGTCTAGCATTTGACAAGTTAGAATACAAACTGCAGTAGTATCATTAATTATCTCAACTTAAGCACCCCATACTTATTAAAAAGTGTCATAATCTCTAAGTTCTGATCTCTGTAAAATATTAAACACATGCAACAAAAAAAAAAAAGGGTGCCTCGTTACAGCAAGTGAAACATTTGAAACTGTAACCCTTTTAAGTGAATTGTACTGGTAAAAATAGGGAACATGTAAAATTGCACAGAATTCAGGACAGTGGTAGAGAAATAAAAGAAAGAGAATACATACTACAAGAAGGTATGTCACACAGTTCCATGCGTACGTTTTTATTCTTTGTAAAACACCAGGGCCCATCCATCTGACCTCCAGGATTTCTGCAATACGCATGTCCTCCACCTAGCTCTGGGAACTGTGTGCTTGTCAGATCATGGCTGTGGGGACTCTGGGAGTCCCAGAGTTGGCAAGTGTGGCCAGACTTGGTAACACTGACTGTCCCTCTGTAATCTGCTCCAGAACCATTGTAGCACTGATGATCTGAAAAACATATTTGGGTTTAAGAAAACATTGCAAATCACAAATCAAGGCCCAACAATACCAAAGGGGTAGAAGTGCATAGACCATGTATGAAAAAATGCTTGAATTTAGGTACTTCAGGATTTAAATGAAAGCTATGGGCTTTGAAATATCAGTTCTGTGAGTATCTGTACTCCTACATCCAGTTATTTCTGGATTCTGCCCTATAATGTCTCAGCTCTATGACTATACACACCAACAGTTGGTAACTCTGAATTCAATCTGATACTAAGGAAGATGTATAGACCTTTAGGTACAGGACAAGGTAAGTTTAACTAAATTAGAGATATGAGTTTCCTTTCAACAAAAGTCTTCAGATGCCAACAGTATAAACTTCCCACTGCTTTTATTTCTCATAATCTTCCTCTATTCCTCAAACTGCTTACTTCCTAAAGAAATCAGTGCTGTAATTTCTAAAGCCTCTTGCCCACTTTTTCTTCTTTCCTACTTTAATAAAAAAGGGATTTGGGCTTTTCTTCTCTTTAGATAGATAATTTTCATATATGATGAACTGTTTTGCTGCTACTCTTTTTGAGTTCTCATCTCCCATATGTTTCAACTGAACTGAATCATGCATTTTTCTGTATGTTTGCAGCATTACCTTCTCCATTTACCCAAGTCACCCTCCCCAGCCCTCAGGAATACAGCTCTCTCAAAGCTCTTCCTCCAAACCCCCAAGTACTCAAGTCACAGCTGTTACACTGTACTGAACATTGCTGGCTCCAAGGATTACAGATGATTTGTGAGACTTTTTGTTGGTTTTATTCTCATTCCTTTTTCTTGTTACCTCTTCCAAGGCTAATTTGTCTCTGTCATCATTTTCTCAGTTATTTCTCCTTCTCAGCTACACTAGGTTTATTGTCTCACAAGCACACAGCTAGTCTACCATGCCCACTGTTATGCCATGACCTTGCTCCTAACTGTTGGTTTGGACAATGGATATTCAGAATAATCTTATCACACTTTGAACTTTAAATATCTATAATCTCTTGGAGCTTTCCTGTAACATTCATTGCAGGGAGTGGTGATTGATTGCTAGGAAACAGAGCAGTCAGACAAATTGTCAGCATGTAACCATTGACAGCAAACAGCCCTTCTGCTCCTGGATGCAAATACAAATTCACAGAGGTGAGATCTGTTTTCACCCATCCTGTATGGGTGAAGAAAGACAATTACACGAAAATCAATTACATGATTGATTTACAGGAGTGGAGTTCCATATAAAAAGAATGAGCACTAATATTTTATTTTCCTAAATGGAAAAATCATTGCACCTTCCGCAACTCATTTGAGGCTTATTGACAGGTAAACAGAACTCACAATTAACTGTATGGGCAGACTCATCCAGAAAGACACAGTCTGAACCAGAGGTGGTGACAGGCACATGGGAAGGAAAGCCTGCAATGTGTTGCTGCCCCTTGCAAATCTGAGTCATATCTATTGTGTGCGCAAAATTTTATAGCCCAGAATGGTTGATACAACCTTTTCAGTACTAAAAAACATCCTTTAAACTTCCTTGCCATCCTAATTATACCTCAAAACAGGGCACGGTTATGGTCAGTACTAAAAAGTGCTGATAAAATGATAAAAAGTAGTATCATCCAGTATAGCACTATGTGTGTGTAGATATATAGAAAGATATATATACAAATATATATATATATATATATATATATAGTATGTGTATTTGTAAGTACTTTCTTTACAA
>VZRU01021380.1:101579-114211 GCA_013398155.1 Pedionomus torquatus | reverse complement strand
TAAGTACTTTCTTTACAAAAAAAGAATGACTGATAAAACACTGTCTCTCACACCCAAACCAAGGAAGCAACAAACCCAACCTTTTCCTGGTGATGACACACCCAGACTTACATCGGCTGAGTCTCTCCACAGGGATCCCAATTCTTATGCAGTTGGCAGCTTCCAAGGTTTCAGGTCGTGGGAGATCCTCACACTTAGGCAACTGTAGCTGCATCAAGATAAGGGGGTTTGACCTAGCAATGTNCCCGGCATAGCTCCCGTGGCTTAGGGGTCCGAGAGCGCTCGTCACACAGGGGAAACACAAAGTGGCAGAAGGATGGTATGGCAAACCGTGAGCACTGATCAGACAAATGTGTAGAAGTCCCAATCATGGTAAATGCAGCTGTAAAAGAACAGAAGTACTACTTCAGTATTAGTTCACAAAAAACTGTGAGAAACAACATAAATTTATTGTCATTTGCCTTTTATAACTTTTGTCTTTTCCTAAAGGTCTGAAAGCTTACTGAGCAGCAGGGAAATAAGGTAATTTCTGCTGTACAGGAGAGCTGACAAATGCAGAAAGCAAATCCAAACCCCAGTGTCCCTCTGCTCTGACACCTACTCAGAGCTTCAGACTTCAGTTCTTAGGAATTTACCCAAGCGACTAGCATTGAAAAACTGTTGGCACTTGCGTAATTTTAACTTGAAAGGACAAAGAGCAAAAGCAAGAAACACATGCCAGAATGCCGACATGGATTTCCTAAGTTCCTAATTAGGTAAAATATGAATGAGGAACACCTAAGTTCTTCCTCCTGTAGACATTTTGATTAATAAATAAGGCAAGTGTTTTTCAAGTTCTGAAAGGCAAAAAGAAGTGTACCATTGCTGTTTGAGGAGATTTTGCTATTAATAGACAGGAGAAGACTAACAGGCAGCAGTTTTGGCAAAAAATAATATAATCAATCTCAGTATACTGATCATGTTAAGATAAAAGTCATAATGGATTAGAAACTTAAACCTCCCCTTCAGCTCTCAGCGTCTACACACTAACATATATCTGAGAGTTTTCTTGTACATTGAACAGAGGAAGATATATGTGTATGTGTAGCATGTTATCTGGGGGTGAATGAAGCTTTAAATGCAGAAAAGTTCATTCCCACATTGGAAAGCATAATTTGTGAATGAGGCTTGTTAGACTGCACGTTCCACCAACTTACCCTGCCAAAAGAGAGGAAATGAGCAGTTTAAGTCATTCAGAACTCTATTTAAAGCCTATAAATCAGTTCTTTCCCTCTTGTCCATATATCTCCTCTCATCTACTTCCTGCTGTTACCACGGAGAGTCTTTTGTCTCTTCCATGACATGCAGCAAGCAGCCCCAACTGGAGCCTTTTGTATTTTTACAACTTTGTTTATTTTAATAACAGACATATTAACACAGAAATATAACTGTTTATTGATCATGTAGTGAACACTGCATGTAAGGATGGTATCAGGCCTCAAATGATAGCTGTGACGTGCTTCTCCCAAAGACAAACAGGGAAAAAATAAGCCTGGAGGAGTGAAGCAGTCCCTGTAGGCTATTTGAAATACTACACTAATTTTTATGAAGTCATTATAGAACTTAGAATCAGCGTGAGTGAAGGTACAGAATTCACAACTGTGTCTTTATTTTGGTAAGGGACACAGAAGTTGGAAGGGTGGTGTGGTGGGATCTAAGGAGCTTATTACTTTAGTTATTAAATGGATATTAAACATCTCAGCAAAAACATTGCTAGACACACACATCCCAGTGTCAGCAATCAGGTCTGTGTACTCCTTAATCGTTGGCATTCTGGTCTTTTAAGTCATGTCTCAAGTTTTTCTCCAGAACTGTTCTTTTTTTTTTTTAATAGAAGGCTGCAATATCTCACCTATAAGTCCAGGACTTAACAGCACCAGGGGCCACAGAAACAAAGGGAATGTCATCAGCATGGCAGAGAAATTAAAATCCAGAGTCAAAATTCCCCATAGACGTAGCCTGTAACCTCATTATATGTTCTCAGTGTTGGCCGGTAGGTGTCACCGTTCTCCACACACAGCCTCCCCTGAATGCCCTACGGATCTGGGCACAAGGACCTTCTGCCAAAAAATGTCCTTAGGAAGTATGGGCAAATGTGTAAGCCAAATCTCAGCAGCAAAATTTCAACAGTAGATATTTGTTTTTATTTTTTGTCTAATACATTACTGCAATTTCAAAAATACCCTGTCATTTGGACAGAGAACACCCAGTGCTGCAATATTTATTTTATGTACGAAAAGGCTTGTAAGAACCAAATACGCTTTGAAATCCTCAAGGTTATTTTGGCCTAAGTTATTTGGTATGTCCTTCATATGCATATAGTTTGGAAATGCCATTTTATTAATGGATTACCATAACTGCCTAGTTAGGCACGTTAACTAACTGCACATTAGGCAATTCGACAGGATTTTTCACAGAGTTTTCCTGAAAAAAAGCAGTTCTCTCTGAAAATCTCCTCAACTCCGGAACAGAGTCCCAGCCTCCAAAAATCTAACTGATAATCAGTGGTATTAAGGATCTAACAGCCAGGCAATAGATGACCATGTTGCCTATTACTGAAACAAATGTCATTTGATCAATAAGCATTTTCTGGAATATATCACAGTTTTTGCCTGGGCTTGTTTTGGTTTGTGGGCTTTGGGGTTTTTTGAATGTTGAACCTGATTCACAGAGTTACAAATTTAATAATTTCTGTATTGCCAAAAGTTATTGTTAAAATTCAATGCTCTGACATTTTAACTAACGAAACAGAAAAAGCTTCTACACATGATAGCAGAGATTCATCTTCCTTGCTCCAAATTTGGCTAACTGTACCAATGGGAAAATGATTTACGTCCTCTAAGCCTTAATATAGGGATAAAACTGAAAAAGATGATAGCACTATTTATACCTGCATTGGGTACTTTCATCAATGCTTTTGCCCTTAATGTATAAACTTACCAGTAATTCGGTTTTCAATTTCCCCTTGCATCTGGAGGGAGTCCACATAAATAGTCCTGTTTCCAATGATTCGTGCACACGCAATTCCCCTGTATGGCTGACAGAACCCGTCTTCATGATATTCTTCTCTGAAAAAGACAGGTTAGGATTTTATAAACTGAAGTCTAGCTGTTCTCAATGATTTTTTACAAAATATATTCTTATAAAAGGAGAAAACCCCCAGAGACTGTAAATCTGAAATTGTTCCATTCCCCAGGTGCACTCTTCTCCAGTTCTCTCGACGCTACCTTAGAAGCATAAATGAGGCACCCTGTGAATAGTTCACAGAGAAAGAATTAAACCAGACCCCAAGATTAAATTAAAAATCATATATGGATAGTATTGAGATTTGACAGATGAATCCATTAAAGAGCTATTAGACTGAGACAGGAAACAGATCTTTTTACATATCCCCATGAATTTTTGGCATCTAGCTGCATCCAGTACAGGCAAACAGTTGGTTCTCTTTTCCCACCTCTCTCCCTTTCTTCATTTCCTGTAGTGAAAAGAAGAGGAGACCTTGCCAAACTTTAATTAAAACACAAAATAATTTTGAACTCTAAATTAGGTAAACAGAATAAAAAGTAATCAAGGTTTCAACTTCTTTTCCTCTTCTCTCTAATCAAAGTCAATGCCAGATTTTTCTTCTAACACATATCTTAATGCATTTTTCAAACCAATGAGGCTTGGGGCCAAATTTTACTCCCTTAAATCACCATAAATATTTTAGCACAAAAGCACTAGTCTAATCACTCCGTGGTTCAACACATCATCCCCAAAGCCCTAGTAAATAATGCAGAGTTGTTCCATAGACCTTAACTGTCTGACTACTGAAAAAGAACTTCAGAATAAACACGCTCTCAGAGTCAATATCTACTATGTTTCCCCTGGCACAGAACAGGCTCTGTGCTAGGAATCGCTAACCTGACGGATTTACATCATGTCATTTACTGCATTATGGACCAAAAAAAGCTTAAAGCATAACCCCAAAAAGTTATGACTCTGGGGTAATCCTAGGACACTCAAAAGCTTAATCAGCTTTTGTAACTAAACAGCTCGTTCAAAAGTCTGAGGTACCTCTCGCATAGCAGTGATTTTTGAAATATTACTTCAATACTCTTCTGCAATTTGAATGTTATTATCTTCAGACATCAGTACTTGTTTTGTCAGCGATATTTCCATGTCTTATACAAATACCTTCACTCTTTCTTTGCATGCCACATGAGCAGGACAAAACTGTCACTGTCATGATATGTAGATACGTAAGCCCACATAACTTCAGGTAGGCCAAATCAGCACAAAAAACTGATGCCTGACGATGGTTAGCCATGATGAGTACAGCACCCAACACTTATGCAGTGCCAAGTGCAGCTCATTGTTTCCAATATTTTATTCTGTATCTTTTTAGTTTGTCTCCTTTGTAAAGCTCATCTCTTCAGGAAAATGTTATCATCATTTCTTAAAGTATAAACTCTTTGGCAGGAAAAGGTTGGACAGTATTGTCCATACCGTGTAGCCAAAAGCTGGAACCATTGATCACCATCTGAGAAGCAGCTCTTCCTTTCATTCTAGAAAAACAGTAACTTAATAGGACCTTATGCATGGCAAAACTGCTGGATAAACCATGGTGATATAAAGTGTCTCTTACAGCTTTTGTTGGTCTTTATTTCCCATCACAGTATGATTGTTAAATATTCATAAAGCAACATTTTGTCTACAAGCTCTGAAACAATTTCTGCTTCCACAAAGACATATAAATTTTTGATTATAGTGGATGAAGTAAAGGAGAACTCTTTCAGGATCAATTAACTTCTACAGTGAAATTCTTTAAATTTGAAAAAATAAAATAACAAAATCTTTAATTTTCAACAATTACATCATGCTTGAAGGGACAAAAATATTACAGCATTTTGACTGTGCCTATTTTATAATCCTTGACTATCTGAGCAGGAAGTCAGTAATTCCCATAAGGAGCTGAATAATATGAAACCTCTGTTTGACCCTCTTCTTGAGAGTAAATTCATACCCCTATTCTGCAGAACAAAACCTGCAATTTATCTAAGCAAGATTGTGCCTCACACTTCAGCTCTTGGTGCAGGGCTATTTTACCAGTACAAATAAACACCCCAAGCCAAAAAAAGTGTATTAAAAAATTATAAAAATAGTGCCGCAAACAGCATGTGTTTGGTGACAAAAACAGTGTGATCTTTTACTTAACTCACTTTATTTGTTTCAGTCAAGGCCCTCTAAAGACAGCTTAGATACTACAGATACACACATATGTTTCCCTCTCCCATATTATAGTCAAATGCTGGTTAAACTAAACTTGATATGGCCATTAACATGGATACATGCAAAATTAAACAGTAACTTGGTGTCAGATACTCTAATAGAACCTAGGCTGTTATTTTACAGGCATCTTCATCAGATCAGCTCAGGCAACGCAGTGAATAACGTTTGACTAGTACTAGTGATCAACTAGAGTGCTCAGGGAGCCACTTTCAATTATTTACCAAGCAGTCCTGGCAAACCAGCGAGGTCCCAGATGATTAGCATCTAGCAAATGTGATGCCCATTCAAAAGAAGGGCTGGAAGAGCTACAGGCCTGTTAGTTTGACATCAGTGTCTAAAAAGGCTGTGATATTAGATTGGATGTTAGGAAAATTTTTTACACTGAAAAGGTTATTAAGCATTGGAACAGGCTGCCCAGGAAAGTGGTGGAGTCACCATCCCTGTTGGTATTTAAAAGATGGATAGATGTAATGATTACAGATATGGTTTAGTGACAGATTATGTCATGTGTTAGGTTGATGGTTAGACTAGATGATCTGAAAATTCCCTTCAGATCATCTAGGCAATTGCCATAGAATTCTATGATTCTAAATTTAGTCTTAGGACAATAACTGATTTCAACAAAGCTGCAGAAGTGGCAGCACTTAGAGTCTCCTTACAGATTATCTTTCACTCAGCATATGGTAAAACATCTGCAGTGAAAAGCAAGCTGGGAGGAATCTGGTAAAACAGCGCAGAAGCAAAATCATACTCAGTTCAAACAGGAGTATTTGGAACCATGTGTGGCTTTGATTCATGCTCCAAGCCATATGCCAACAAATCAGTAGCTGGGCAGAACAAGAGTCAGAAGCTGTTGAAAATAGGCAAAAGTACTGACTCTTCAATTTCCACATGCTTGAGCTGCAAATTCTGCTACGATCAAGAACTCGGGTAAAAGCAGAAATCGGACTCCACAAGAGTAATCCAGAAGAGTTCCATTTGTTTCCTTTGCAGAAATCTTACAAGCTAACTACATAGACACTTTTCTATCTTTCTTCTTTATTGTTTCTTTCTGAATGTTTCAAGTTGGCATTACCTTTTCTCACTGGTAATTTTCTTCCATTAACTATTCTTTTTTACAAAACAGAGTCAGGAACATCCTATGTGTTGACCTTTTGTTTTCATTTTTGCTGGAGAGTGGTCTCAAAGACAGTGCGTCTGAAACTGTCTTTTTTTTTTTTTTCTGAGCACCCANTAATCTATATTCTCCTACTGGGAGAACTCTCCTCCCAACTACTTGCCAGATGTTTGACCAGAGTTACAATTAAAAAGTTAAATTGTAAAGAATCTGACTAAACAGACCCTCTATTCCTAAAACTACAACTTCATTTTTTAGGATAAATGCCATAAAGTGATCTTCTGCCAGAACAATAAGTTAAGAACTAACCTTTCCAATATAAAGCTAATCAGGAGAACTTTTTATTTCAGCATGTACAAGTAAAATCAAAACACTGATACTTCTTTTATGTAATATGATGTGTCTCTAAAATTGACTAGATTTGCCAGATCTGGAAACATCTTGAAGAACCAAGTACTGGTAAGATATTTTCAAGTTCCTTATCACATATGCACCGCACCATCTTATTAAATACAGTCTGCTTCAGGTTTGTGGGCAGAAGTCTATATGAAATGGACAATTAACCAAACAAACAGTATAGAACAAAAATACAGCTACAACAAGCAATATAGACAAAAATGCAGCTTCAGTTACATGCTACCAGTTGACTCTCCTGCCACTGTCAGAAACTGTAACTTCCAGGGACACATAGGTCTATGAAGCAAGCACTGGAAGAACCAGGTGCCTCTGAATAGCAATAACCCCAGTATGCCTAAATAGGAATATGTCTAGGTGAAAGTCATACAAGACTTCCGTAAAGCACATATGCCTTCTAGAACCCTATGAAGAGACATCTAGGTGTACTGCATGTGCTGCAAAGACATACTTAACAGTGCCATCCCCATTCTCGCATTAAGCATTACTTTAATTTCACACGTGACACAGAAAGAACATTGAACAAAAGCCTACAGAAGAAAATACCTAGGAAACAAAGATTTTTCTTAAAAGATCTGAAATGCTAAAAGAGTACATCTGGGCACAATACATTACATGATAGCCATCTAAGACTATTGTCTGCATCACAGACAATATAGTCACAGCTGAACAGTCCAGAGGCCATGTAAAACAACAACAAAAAAAAAATCCCAGAAAATAAAATGCAACCACTGAAATTCTGTTCAGTACTAAAATCACCTTGTGAAGTATTTAAGCCTGATGAGAGCTGTCAGTATGTATATGATACCCCTTAAAACACAGTTAGTGCAGACCTAGTGGTTTTGCTGAAAAATACGGAAAACACATGAAGGCATAACAATTTTTAGCAAATATTCATGAAGGGATTTCCGAAAACAGAGTTGAGTAGTACTAAATATTTATTTGTTAGTAAGACACCTTTTTTTTTCTGATTTCATTTCACAAACCTACAAAGAAAATGAAAACTTGCAAGTTAAATCTATTTTCCTGAAAACAGAAGGGATGCAACTCTACATCATCCATGAAAAGAAGCCCACTTTACTGTGGTATATTTAAATGATAAATTTTGAAGTTATTTGGAATGATACTCCTTCAGTTCACACATTATCAAAGTAAACAATACTAAGCCAATTCATAGAATATAATATGATATTCCAAAGGTTAGTTTTAAAAAAGTTAGTAGAAACTGTGTTGCAGCAGTTTCCCACAAGCAAACTAAGTCCAGTTAAAATTTCCTGTAAATGTTCTCACAACAAACAACAAACCTGAGGTTTTGGCCATCTTTCATATTGTCCACAGATTAAGGAGCTTTTAAATAAAAACTGTTAAATACTAAAAGAAGACATTAGTAATCCCCCTCATATTCCATTATAAGTGGAGCAGAAAAGCTAGGAAAAATGCACAGGAAACCACAGCTAAACAGTGAAAGAGGAAGGAAGCAGCAAATGATTTATACCATCCTGTTTGCTATGGGTAGACAAATACAACTTTTGGTATATGGTCACTCGTCTTTTGAGAATGTCTCAGAGTTTTTGGTAGCTACAACTTGAAAATTGGTGACAGAAGCTGTGTAGAGCAGATGATAATGATCGACAGTAAGATCAAAGAGAAAAAGAGAAGCTTCATATTTCAGATTATGAGTTTACTCAGCCTGGTGTGTGACTCCTTCATAAACACAAAGCACACAAGCTAAAATTCCTGGAATTAAAGGAACGAAAAGTTTATGTTTAATCAAAGACAAGCAAATAATTCTGACTTGTGAGATGGGCATTATAAAGGGATGCAGTAAAAAAAATCAGGAATTCCTGTTTTAATATACATATATATTTATGGTTTGTTTATACTACAATTTAAAATCAAGACCTCTCATAATCTGCCGCTACATCCCTTGTAACTTGTTACCCTTACTTGACAACATGATATCATAGTCCTAGGGAGCGAACTCAACTCACAGGAGGATCAATTTTCAATGGCTAAAATGAGTTCATGTCTCCAAACTTCCCACTGAAACAGGTCACAGAGAAGATCTGAGAGAAAAGAAATATACTACTCTTGTTGTATGCTGAATGACATTTATAAAATTGGCCTCCTAGCAAAAATGTAGTGAACTTATAGTAATGTTACTATAGAAAATATTTGTAACTTATAAGTCAGGTTTCTATATTTGCCTTTCAGGGAAGATATAAAAAAAACCATTTGATTTCTTGTGTCACTATGAATTAAAATTTGTCAAGAGTGTTGTCTTTTAAAGTAATAGTTAAAATAGCTGTAAAATTTTTCATTCTTATAGGCCTCTTGTTGTACACAGGAAATCAATGGAAGTTTTACTTCTGTCATCCAAGGCATCAGGACTGTGGTATAAATATCTGATAAAGTAAAATAGGATTTTTCAAAATGAACTGTTACTATTCATTCGCTGAGAAGGGCTGGGTTAATGCCAGGTGCTTCTGACATCTCCCATAACTTCTGCCCATACAGAGCAAGAATTCAGTAACATGCACAAATAGGTTGGAGGTTTTAGTAAAGTTTCCAAAACCGAGATGTACAGGAAAACCTCAACTTACAAACCGTAAAACACCAAAAACCCCACACCTTCACACCTGTTTTCTGCCTGCTGAAGCCAAGAAGCGAAAGGATGACAGGGACAATTTCACTGCGGCATGAGTGAAGTTGCCTGGATGGAAGCACCCTGTGCCCACACCACAGGAGAAGGGCATGGACTTCCTCCCTTATCTGTTTCTGTGCTCTACACATAGAGTTCCATTCTCTGACTAAAGGTTTGCCTGCAAATAACCCACCTTTCTGGCACATAAAATCATTTGTTTGCACATCTCCACCCACATCTATAGATCAGTGCTCCTAGGATATCAGAAAATACCCACTAAAGTAGTTCACACCTTAAAGAAAGATTTCAATAAAATAGAAGAGGGATGTAAAAACTTGTAATATATGCTAAATGAATGTGATAAATAGTATCAGAAAAGGAGGAGAGTCTAGTGTTAAAAAGTCAAAAACTAACAGTCAGGGAAATTTGTATGAATAGTCATAGCTCAATTGAAGTCAATGGACCTATTACAATTTACGCTCACCAGGGATATGGCCCGTGAATTTTGCTACCAGATGCTCATAGAGTGTAACAACTGACCCCAAAAGCAAGACTCCCTTATGTCTAGCATACAACTCAAATAAATTTTAACAAATAATGCTATTTTTATGCTTTTAATCTGAAAAGTACCACATAATAGAATTCCTAAAAGGAGGTACTTGAAGTCACATTTACTGAACAGAACAATTGTGTTGCATTTGGTTTGAATGTTTATCTGCTACTTCTTTAAAAAGTACATTGTGAACCGATGTCAATGTTTAAGATCAGCAAAAAATAACAGTTGATATTTATTCTACTGATTCAGCCAAATGATAAATTTGTATATGTTAATCATAGGATTTAACGTACCATTTTCAGCCAGGCAATAGATAAAGCAATTAGTTGAAATGTAACTAGTAAAAATACAGCTGCAAATTCACTTAGTATTTGTGACAAACTAGTGAAAAACAAGTTGTTTGTCAAACAGCAGCTTGTAAAAAAAACCCTTATTTTTAGCCTTTTGAAATTATTTCTACAAGGAATTATAATATCAGTATTTTTAAACACAAAACCCAGGCTCCATAGTCTGTCTTTAAGACATAGTCCAAAAAAAATTTTATGCATGTATTCTGGTGTTACTGTGAAAAGATGATGCTTTTTATTGCAAGGTATTTAAAAAGCACTTCAACACAAGACAGAGGGAGGACATCAATAGATTTAAATATATAGTTGAATTATGAACGGAATTGTTCTCTTCATTAGGCATTGCCATGAATGTCTGTCAGATCTCCTAGCTGAACTGTGTCCTAGGCTAAAAGATACCACATTCAACTATGTAAGTGGATGAAATCAACACAAAATTATTGCCTTTCTTGCTTTCTCGGAATCATCCTCCATCACTCCTATAACAAGAAAAACACACAATCCTCATGAACAAAGGAGGAAGGAACAGAATTTCTAAAATTGTGGCAGCATGTAGGATAACACTATATGCTGTTGTGGTTTTGTGGTATTACAGGCATTCATATATTGTTATTGATTTACATATTTAGAAAAGGTTCCAGTGTGCCAAAAGCTGTTGCTGTCCCCAAGTACAGTAATCACATGCAGAAGTATAGACATAAGTGACAGGATGCCTCTGTGAGAGTAAACTGGGTAGAACAAAGAAGCAAAGAACAAACAAGACATCTACATTTACAAGGAACAGAGGATTCTTCCTGGAGGTATAATCAGCCAAAGTCCTCTGATTACCGCATGTAACTTCAAGCAGATGATCTAATGTTACTTCTACTACAAAGTCTCTCTTTCAGTTTACTCAAATGAATTTTGTAAATTCTCCCTCTACTTTCACAGCTGTCGACATGCTGGAATGAAATCGTGAAATCAGACGAGTTGGCTGATAATCCAGGGAAAGATGCAGGTCTGTTTTGCTGAGTGACAGATATTTTTAACAGAAAAAACAGAAACCCTGTTACAACCAGGGTTATGGAAGAATTGGGGAAAAAAATTCTTCGGAAAATTAATTTCCACTTCTGGGAATACTGACGTGGTCATACAGCATTCCAGCTTCTTGCTCACCAAAGAAATCATTATGAGTCTCCCTCCCCACCTCTTTTTCTTAAGTTGAGTTATCCCTCTCAGTGAGTTATGACTGTCTAATAAATTATCTCCCTCTGACATGTCCAAGGAAAAACAGTAGGGCCAATGAGCCCTGTGAAGAGCTTCTAACAAGCAGATTCCTACCCCCTCCACTGTGAGAGGAAAGCAAAATTCTTCTTTGCTTTTATTCTTCCTTATCCTGCCATGCCACCTTGACTAGGTACACACCAGTCAGCTCCAAAAATGTCTTGGAACAGTCCAAAGAAAATGTCATTGCAATTTCTGCTGTATCCAGGTAGCAATAAAATATGTAGGGTACATCCAAGACATTTCAGCAATGGGCCTGCCCATGCTTTGGGGTCATTGCAGGGGATGGAGGGCTGCTTCTGGGCTACACTGAAGGAGCGATGAGACTGAGAGGGCAGAGCTGAGGCCATCTCAGCTGCCCATGGGGATTAGAAAGCCACCAAGGCAAGAAAGAAGGAGCAACAGCAGCTTTGATGACTAAGTTGCCACAGGAAAGAGGGAGGGAGGGAGGGAAGGAAGGATATCAGGGCTCACCTCAAAGCAGCCACCTCCCACCTGGCTGCTCTGACCTTGCCTAGAGTAACCCTTACCCCACTCTGTAAGACCCACCAATGGGTAAGCATGATATGACAATTTAAAAAAAAAAATCCTTAATGTTTTCAGGTTTTACCTATACAGACAGATTTTATGCACAAATATAAATTTATTATTATTGCTTATTTCATTAAAGTCCNGGATTTTTATATGTATCCCAGGAAGACAGGTAAGAGGTAGAAAGTCTTGAAATAAAAGAAGATGAAGTAAGCATTGTAAAAATAAGCCAAGCCAGTTACATAAATCCAAAGAGAAGGGGGTATTTCAAGAAAGTAAAATAATTTAAAACAAAAAACTAAAGCACATGAAAGTGTCTCAAGCTTTCTAAGTTTTGTCATGGTTTTGATTTTGGTTTTTTGTTGGTTTTGTTTTGTTTTGTTTTGTTTTTGAATGCTGGAAAATAAAAAGTGTTCTGCAAAATGCTTCCTAGCTTTTTAGGAGAGGCTA
>VZRU01021380.1:86587-99782 GCA_013398155.1 Pedionomus torquatus | reverse complement strand
TTTTGATTAAGGCTTTTTTTTTTCTTTTTTTTTTTTTTTTTTTTTTTACCTATGTATAACCAAGTAATGGCTGAATGTCACGGTTTTTTCACTTATATCTTCCCACAATATAGTAGTGAATACTACATTGTATTTCAGCCAAAGTAAAATAGGTCACATTCCAAAGTCAGCTATAATTTATTTTCAGGTGGCACACACGTGATGGTATCCAGATGTTATTAGCTTGAGAGGCTGTCAGTAGCAATTATACCAGCACCTCAGCCCTGTAAATTAATCTAATCAAAACAATTAATAAACTCTTCATGAATCAAAACATGTAGAAAACTCAGTTGGGAAATGAAATGCTTCTCCAAATTTAATACTTCAGCATTTAGTTCTTAATGCTTGAAAACTATGATCCTGTATATACTGATATCACTGTCAGTTTGAATGTCAGAGAATTTAAAAGTCCTACGATCACCCATTTCACATTCCTGCTGGAGTGCCTGAGTCTTGGAACTATTGATTTTGTAACTCATTTTTGCTTTTCTCTCTTCTACTCAATAAAAAAGATGCAGCTAAATATTGTTATTCACCAAGGTTGTCTTTTCCACATTAATTAACAAACACGGTATGAACATGCTACCAACCATTCCCTACCGACACAGAGTAGGGAATGTCATCACAGCAGCTCAGAGTCAAAAAACAATTTTAGTTTTATTCACACAACGTGCTCATTAACATGCTTTTGTTCAAAGTTTCAGATTCCTGTGTAATTGAACAGGTCTTACTGTTAAGAATATTTTTTTATGTAACACAACATTTCACAGTTGGATTTGTTCGTAAGGGTATTTTCCTACCTAAATTGTTCTAAGGCTTATGTAATAAACTAATCTATTGCAAAAGAAAGTGAAAGAGAGTCTGCACTCCTTCTGTTGAAAGCATAAAAGATTTGTTCCTATGTGAAACAATATTTTCTTACGTTACTTGCTCCTCAGACAGACTCTTCTTGCTTTGGAGGAACGGCAGGCTCTTTCTATTTCGGAGACTGAGGTAATATTGCATGTGGCCCTTGGGGAGGTATATGGTGAACTAGGTGAAGAACTGAAAAAATGGCAGTGTGCAAAGAGTTGTAGTGAATGGGGCTACAACTGGCTGGTGGCCAGCCACTGGTGGTGCTCCTGGGAGTTCAGCTCTGGGGCCAGTTTTGTTTAATACTTCTACCAATGACCTGGAGGCAGGAGTCAAATGCACAGCTGGTAAGTTTGTTAATGATACTAACCTGGAAGGTGCTATTGACTATCTTGAGAGACAAAAGATCCCTTGCAGAGGGATCTAGATATCATTAAGTAATCATCAATGGCATGAAATTTAACAAGATGAAATGATGGCTTCTGCATCTGGGACAGAAGAACACCAGACACAAGCAGAGAGGAACAATTGGAGAGCAGCCCTGAAGAAAGGTTCTTGGGATGCTAGCTGACTCTAAACTCAATATGAGTCGCCAGTGTGCCCTGGCAACCAAGTAGGCAAACAGTATCCTGGGGTGTATACACAACAACACAGTATAACTAGCCGGTCAAAAGAGGTGATTATCCCATTGTATTTGGCATTGGTGCAGCCTCATCTTGAGGACTGTGTGCAGTTCTGGGCCCCAGAACTTCTGGGCTGGAAGGCATGTTCCATGAGAAGTGGCTGAGGGCTCTGGACTTACCTTGTTTGGAGGAAAGGTGGCTGTGGGGCAACCACATCACCTCTACAGTTTCCTGAGAAGGGGAAAAGGAGAGGGAGGTGCTAATCTCATCTCCCTTGTATTCAGCAACAGGACATGTGGGAATGATACAAAGCTGCAACAAAGAGAGGTTTAGACTTGACATTAGGAAGCAGTTCTTTACCAAGAAGATGGTGAAAAGGTGGAACAGGCTTCCCAGAAGGTGATCAATGCCCCAGACCTGTCAGTGTTTTAAAAAGAGACATTTATGCCCTTGTAGGCTTTAACTTTTGGTCAGACCTGAAGTGATCAGGCAGTTGGACTAGATGATCACTGNTTCTCTTCTCTTCTCTTCTCTTCTCTTCTCTTCTCTTCTCTTCTCTTCTCTTCTCTTCTCTTGAGAGACCTTTTTTAGGGGGCTGAGACTGCTGCTGAGACATACTTCCTGCAAGTTTCTTTGTAGAATGTTATTACCTAAAATATTTCAGACTTTAGACTTAATAGAGAAGTAACAATTTAAAAGAGTAGATTCCCTTAATATATTTTCTTTCTCCTTTTTCAAGAACAATGTCTTCCATCACTGTTAATATTATTTAGTTTTGAATGGGAACGTCTAAACTTTATCAGTTTGTATCATATTTCGACTTTTTCTCAAGTACACTAAACTAGTTACATCTGTAGTTTATTTGCCTCTTTCAAACTGAAACTGAGAACAAATTGATACAAAAGTAGGGGAAAATTAACCATAAAGCCATAAAAATCGAAAGGATGATTTATGGCGTGGTATTACAACATACGTTTTGTTAAATTACCTACTTTCCATTAGAATCTTTATCTTTGTGCCTAACTACAGTGTTCACCCGTTCCTTGTATGCACTTAGAGGTTATTCAGTTTCCTAGGGAACACTAATTAAACTCAATGTGGCATCAAATGCTGACAGGAAGTCTCAGGGACATGTAACTGTCCTTTTGTAGGACATACAATAAATACTTTGAAAGGCATTTAAGCCACTGAATGAAGGAGAGAAGGGGAGGGAGAGAGGGAGGAAGCAAAATCAAAACAAACTAAAGATCGCTGATTATGTCAGGGATATCCAACAGCTGCAGTAGTTACTTGCCAAAAGTCCATGGGCCATTACTACTTTGAATACATTTCAATTTACATATATCCTTAAATGAATTAACAAATGTCTTCTTTTGTTTGAAACTTCTTTGGTAGTTTAATACTAATTGTTTCTCCAAGCTGCCCAAACAAAAGCGTCTGCTGCTGATCTGGAATTCGGTGAAAAAGAACATGTTGGGATCACATATTTATGAAGTCAGAGCTGTATTTGATTCTTAGCCATGCATTGCACATTTCAGAGTTGCATCTTATGTCTTGCCTGATACAATAGCCTGCTGGTTATCAAAAGCCTAACCACCACTCTGCAGAGTAGGAAGCAGGCTCTCTCAGCACACAGGCTCTGAGTAAATTCTCCCGTATAGAAACCATCAACTTCCTTTAATACTCACAACTTAAATTTCCAAATTTTGGAAAGCAAGACTCAAAGGAAAGAAAATGTTTGTGTGCTTTCATGTGCTGCATGCTGTAGCGCTATATATAAAGTGTAATCATTATACTCCTTGCCTTGCTTGATCCAACCTATTTAAAGTTGTCTTGACCATATTGCTAATCATAAGTGGGAAGGTGCTTCTTCCCTTTTAGCCCTAAGTTAGCTTAACTGTAAGAGCAGACGAATATGTAACTAATGGCTTCTTCTTTCTAAAATAACTAGAAACCTTGCCCAATATCTGAAAAGTCCCATACAATTGCTTTCTTCTTATTGTAACTAGACTCTCTGAGCAAAGCAGTGGGAAGTAAATGGCATTACACCATAAGTCTCAGGGGCATTTGATTTATATAGTGGCACAAAGAAGATAAAGACTTCCTGGAGAACTATTTTTAATCATCTTTGCATATGCTTGGGTTCCCTTTTGTTTTAGGGGGTTTCTGAACAATATGGATTAGTGAGCATAACTGATTGAAACAAACTATCATCTGTCTTCTTCTGTATTCCCTGTCAGCTTCTTTTCTTTCTGACCTTTCTTTGAAGGAAAGAAAAGTATTATTTTTTGCAATAGTTTCCCCAGAGAACAAGTTGCAGGAATGCTCCAAGATGCTATGGATATTAGTTTAAATACACATAGGGCTTTTATAATTAATCAGTTCTGTAAACAGATATTCAACTTCTACTTTTATCACAAAATACTATAAAATGCATTAGAAAGTTCATCAGTTATTTACTAGTGATTAGAAAAGATTTAAGTGAAAGATTAAAGCTGAAGAAGTTACATATTGTGGGAAAAAGCTGGGATGTGTTGTGGTGCAAAGCAACTGTAACCAGTACTTCCACTGCTCTCTAACCCTGCCTTGAATTACACAGATTCTTGATTTTTCATGAGAAAAAATATATTTTTTGAAATACAAAAATAAGATTAGGATAAAAATTTCACAGTTTCAAGTACAAGACAGCAGAACAACTTCTTCTGACTGTACTCCACAGCTCTGGACAGACAAGTCTATAATTTTTAGTTATATATTATTAGTGACAAAGTGTATTTGTAAGTCCTACTAGGTTGTATCCTACATAGCTAGAGTGAAAACAATTACTATACTGAAAAATTACACTCTAAAATAGGTAAGAGAGAAAATGTCTTAGGCAGCTTTGGTTTAATTTCCATCCTCGTTCTACAAATTTTCTATCTCAGCCTGAGTGGCTATCAAAGAACAATTAAACCAATAGACCTATAAGCAGACCTGAGATTCTGGATGAAAATTCCCTGAAAGGAGCCCCAACCCCACACCAGAGTTAAATACCATGCAACCTTGAAAGAAAGAAGGAAACTGACACACAGAGTCTAGGAAGGAATTGCAGCATGTTCCAGCCAGATCCCCCAAATTGGATTGTCAGGGAGCCAGAAAATCTGCCAAGGCAAACATATGCTGTTTAATGTAGACCAGCCTGAGATAATCTGTGCCTCAGTTCCTCATTCGTAAAACAGGAATAACATTCCATGCTTCAAGGGGAGAGAACGTATCCTAAACATTTTGAAATTATTTGATCCCATAATAGAGGAAGGTAAAAAATTCCCAAGATCGACCGTCTTCATTTGATGTATAAAACACAGAGATACAAAGGTTAAACAACTTGCTGCAATCACATACAGAGACATGAGAACAGCCAGAAATTGAATCCAGACCTCTAAAATTATGGTCCAGTGTTTTAATCAGAAAATCCTTTTTTTCCCTTGATTAAAACAGGAAACCAGAACAAAAAGTATGTGCTTATTCTGTAACTTCAACATGTTACCACAAATATCTCAGAAAAATATACATACTTCATATATGGTTATCTCAGCCAAGTCTGTATTTTGATGAAAATAAAAAAGATGTGCATGTCATTCTGGAGGAGCCCCATCTTTGAACACCTGGTCCTCGTGGACCTGAATAAACACTGTTAACTTCTGAGCTAGGATAACTCAGAATGTAATGTGAATGTAATTTACAAGATGAAAAATGAGGTTATCAGTATCTGATCTGCACTGAAACTGAAAAGTACTTGCCATGACACCCACAGAAAGGAGGAAGATACAAATGGATCTATTGTATCACCGTATGTAATATGGTCTTCCTTTTTAACGTGATGTTGGGTACATTTTCCACCTTGTAATTACATTTGTCACATCATGAAAACACATTTGCCCCCATCATAAAGCTTTATGAGTGCCTGTCACATTATGCAGAAAGTACCCTTTGGAGACACAGAAGAGATGTGCTTTGGAGGTATAAAAGCCATGGGATATGCACGCATACAGAGAATAAATTGCCCTCCACCCCCAGCCTTAGGGTTCCTCATCGGAGTTTAAACTCAGAGGTGTTACCAGGTTTTAAAGACTGCTCTTTTCCATTGTTTGAAAGCACTGGGTTTTTTTCAGCTACAATTTTGCTTCATCACTTTTCTCCAATCAACAGAATTTAAAAATTTTTACTGTTATTCCAAACTACCCAAAGAAAATAAGGAGAGCATGTAAATTTATTCTGAATGGTTAATACTTCTAAAATTCCTCTCCCAAAGTAATGACAATTTCTACTCAATGACAGTGTTTCTTCCCATCTATTGCTCCTTCAAAATGTCCAGCATATAGGCACTGGTGACTGCAAACTCAGAACTAATCTTAGTCAGACTTCTATAAAACAGGGATTTCCCAATGCCCAGTTTCTCTGCACAGGGGTCTGGAAGGAGACATTCACCTCCTGGCATCCTGCAGAAAGGTCATGTGGGGAGAAGCACAGGACTGGCAACAGAGCCAGTTGTTTTCACCAACACTTGGCAAGGGCTGAGTTTATAGCTAACTTCTTTCAGCCTGTACTCGGTTCTGCCTGCTAAAGCCTCATCAGATTTTCCAGAAGTCCTTCAAGCCAACAAACTGTCAGATATCTTCCATCTCAAATTCCTTTCAAGGTGGCACCACTACAGTCATAGCCTCAACGAAAAATCTGAACAGCTTCAAAATGGGAATTTGCCCAATAAGTAAAATTAAATCTAATCATGATATTTAAGAAAAAAATACATGAGACTAGAGAACATATAGTCTTTCAGAATTATGTTATCTTATAAGAGTGACACATCTAGAAAGGAAGGCATCTATTTCTGCTCTCCTGCTCTTAGGCTTTAAGACAATAACATTGGCTGCTTAATTTTAAATCATGCAGAAAAAACCCATTCTCCAGTATTTGCTATTTACTGCATGTATTTTATTTCCATATATTTTTATCTTTCTGAATGGATAAGATGTCTCTCTTTAGAAGTGCAAATTCTAATAATGTTAATGACACAAATCTTAATAGCATTATGCAGTGAGAGAAAGGATTCAACCTATTGTCTTGTTCTCTATATATTGGCTTGTTCTCAAGCCTATAGCAGCACAGTCCTTTGGACAGTGAAGGCTGGTCAGATTAGTTTTCTGACTGAGTTTTGATTTCATTTCCTTTGTAAATTAATTTGTACTAGCTATTAATACTTTCAATAATTTTAATAGTTTTGATAATAATTTGGGAGGAATGTATTTTTCCATTTCTAAAAATGGAAATCACTAGAAATTTTTACAGACATGGATGATCACAGGAAATAAAGACCACTCCACCCTGTCAAAAAAATCCACATTAGTTTAAACTATGTATTTAGTTAATTTTTTCACATTTAGACTTTGATGGAAATGTCTCTATTACTTGGAGATCTGGGCCCTTTTTTGCACAGGTAAGTCTGATTGTGTAATGCCCATTTGATGTCTGATCATCTTTAATTGTAGATGATTTATAGAAATTCACAGCAGAACACATGGACTGCATAAAAATACCTTCCTAGATGGTATCTACATAGGTAATGTTTTTTATTCCTTAATAATTCATTAGATATAGTTTTAAATCAGGTTACAATGGTTTTAGGTTTCAGTATTTTCACTGAAGCATGTCTTTCTGGAAGCATTAATACCAGGAGAAACAGCCGTCGGGTGGCTCAACACAAGATTGTGCTGTGCAGCCAGCAAACAGAAAGAGCCCTTTGTTCCATGCAGGCTCCTTCCAAGCAGTTAGGTATTTCTTTTGCCTTTTCCCCCTTTCCTCTTTTCTCGTTTACAAATTGAGCTGCATGACTTTATACAAAATATTCAGTAAAAGAATCATAGTCAATTGCTGAAAAGAAAAAAAGTAATAGTACCAAATTACAGCCTTTTATTTGAAGGACTAGGTAGGAGCAGAGGAACATGGGAAAAATTGTGAGGAATAAGAAGAGGAAAAATACTTAGTAAAGGTGGGCAAAACCTAGTTAAGCAGGAAAGACAAAAAAACTCTTGAAACAGGAGCAAGCATGTGATGGGACAAAGATCTGTAAATCCTGAAAGCTCCTGAACTTCCTAAGTCCCTCATGACTTCTCACTAAACCTTTGACCCGAGCTTGTGATCCTCAAGTTTCAGTTTTCTCTTCAACCCAGTGAATAGTTAAAAAGATTCATCTACCAGCAGCATACTCTTCAATTCATTTGTTAACAGCAAGTCCAAAACTATGATGGCACACTAGTGCTTCCAAGTCGACTACCGGTATCACTAATACAAGATAAATTTAGACGTCCAAATGACAGGATTTTCTTTTTAATCTGGATTTTGGTTTTCTGTTTGTTTAGTTTGGTTGGAGTTTGGGTTTGGGTTTTTATTGTTATTTTAAATTTTACTTAAAAACCAGCTGACCTGGTTTGGGTGACACAGAATTAAACTCTCTTTCAATAATTTTACTTTTCAGTAAGGTCTCTCCAAGTACTTGGAAAAACTGTATTTTTAGAAGAGTCTCATGTCTGAATTTGTGAAAATATTTGATATGACTTTGTGAAAATAGCTGTAGTATCTGGGTTTCAAGGTCTCAGTGTTCCACTAGTCAGGTGGAAGGAAGAATGAGACCAGGAAATTTGACTTAAAATGGCCAATATGAATTATATCATACCATGATCATCACATTCAGTATAAATGATAAATTTTGCTGAGGAACTTCTCTCTTCTATGATGGCTGTGATCTTGAGAGCTTCTTTCCCCAGCTCTTATATCTCATTTTTCTCCTTTGGGCCAGGTTGAAAATTTCAAATACCCTTAGGATTCTGAAATCAACACGTTGGGGTTGTTTTGTTTTGTTTTGTTTTGGGTGGGGGTTTTGGGGGTTGTTTTTTTTTTGAGAGTTTTTTTGTTATTTTGTTGTTGTTGGTGGTTTTTGGTTGATATTTTTGTTTTGCTTTGTCACCTGAATATGATCCAGGTCTTGTCTAGGGTCAAACAACTATTTTAGAATACCACCCAGCGATCTGCCCTGAGCCTGGATACTCATGGATGTCATGGGATGTGGGAAAATATGGGTAGGTATCTAGAGACTTTTTGGGAGACTTCACCCCCTAACAACTACAGAACCCTGATAAAGTGATAGAATATTTGAAAGGAAAAAGTGGTGGCTATTCCAGAGGGGCAAAACTCTGTCCCACATGACATCCTAGTCTCCAAACTGGAAAGTCATGGGTTTGATAGCTGGACCACTCAGTGGATAAGGAACTGGCTAGATGGCCGCACTCAAAGGGTTGTGGTCAATGGCTCAATGTCCAAGTGGCAGGCAGTGACGAGTGGTGTCCCACAAGGGTCAGTACTGGGACCCGTGCTATTTAACATCTTTGTTGGAGACATGGACAGTGGGATTGAATGCACCCTCAGCAAGTTTGCTGATGACACCAAGCTTGGTGGCGCAGTCGACATGCTGGAGGGAAGGTATGCCATCTAGAGGGACCTGGACAGGCTTGAGAGGTGGGCTAATACAAATGGCATGAAGTTCAACCAAGCCAAGTGCAGGGTCCTGCACCTGGGACATGGCAATCCCAGGCACAAATACAGGCTGGGCAGAGAGTGGCTGGAGAGCAGCCCTGAGGAAAAGGACTTGGGAGTGCTCATGGATGAGAGACTCAACATGAGCCGGCAGTGTGCGCTGGCAGCCCAGAAAGCCAACCATGTCCTGGGCTGCATCAAAAGAAGCGTGGCCAGCAGGTCACGGGAGGTGATTCTGCCCCTCTACTCTGCGCTTGTGAGACCCCACCTGGAGTCCTGTGTCCAGCTCTGGAGTCCTCAACAGAGAAAGGACATAGAACTGTTAGAACGGGTCCAGCGGAGGGCCAAAAAGATGATTAGAGGGATGGAACACCTCTCCTATGAAGACAGACTGAGAGAGATGGGGCTGCTCAGCCTGGAAAAGAGAAGGCTCTGGGGAGACCTTATAGCAGCCTTCCAGTACCTGAAGGGAGCCTACAGGAGAGCAGGAGAGGGACTCTGTCAGGAAGTGTAGTGATAGGACAAGGGATAATGGTTTTAAACTGGAAGAGGGGAGATTTAGATTGTATATTAGGAAGAAATTCTTTCCTGTGAGGGTGGTGAGGCACTGGGGCTGCCCAAGGAGGTTGTGGCTGCCCCATCCCTGGAAGTGTTTAAGGCCAGTCTGGATGGGGCTTTGAGCAACCTGCTCTAGTGGGAGGTGTCCCTGCCCATGGCAGAGGGGTTGGAACACGATGATCTTCAAGGTCCTTTCCAACTCTAACCATTCTAAAACTCACTGCTTTGTGCTGGGCCCTGGCCAAGATCTATCAGTCACTGCTCAATACTGTTCAGCATCCTCAGCAGAAAGAGAGGGAAATCAGGCTGACAAGCAGTACAGATACTCCACCTCTGTGGCAGATGCTGCAGCTACTCCAGGGGTGGACACAGCAGCAGACACTGCAGGTACTTTGACCCCTGTGACAGACAGTGCAGCTACTGCAACCCCAGTGGCAGGCACTGCGGCCACTCTGACCCCAGTGATAGGCAGCCGAATCTGAAATCCAACACAGGCCCATATCAGTTGCCCCATCCAGAAGAAGAAATACACCAATAAATCCGTTCACTTAGTCAGGGATGACAATGAAACAGGGAAGAAGTGGAACCAGAGATAGTTACTCGATCCCTACCCCTGAGTGAGCTGCAGAGTATGCGAAAAGACTTCAGCTGACTTCCAGGTGTGAACATTGTCACCTGGCTGCTCTGATACTGGGGTAATGGGGCCAGTAGCCTTGAATTAGAGGGTAGGGAAGCCAGACAGCTAGGATCTCTGTCCAGGGAAGGGGGCATTGACAAGGTGATTGGGAAAAAGACACAAGCTCTCAGCCTCTGGAAACGACTCTTGTTATGTGAGAGAAAGTCACCCCTTCAGTGAGTATCTTGTATGACATCCAAGTGAGTGGAAAGAGGTATCCAGTACCTGAGGAAATTAGCTGTGGGAGATGATTTATTATGACTTGGATGATGCACAGGTACTCACAGATCCTAATGAGATCCAATGGACAAGGTCCATGTGGTGGAAGTTTGTACAGAGTGCACCATCATCCTATGTCAACTCTTTGGCAGTGATGGAATGGAAAGGTGAAGATGGACCAGCAGTGGATGAGGTGGCTGCCTGACTCCGCCAATATGATAGAAAGTCTCTCTTCCCCTCTTGTCTCAGCTGTGGAGAAACTGTCCTGGAAGGTCCAGCAACTTGAAGAGAGCATGTCCTACTCCCCTCTTGTATGGACCAGTTTCTCAGCTATTACAAGGGATATCAGATCAACAGGAATATAAGGCTCTAGTGGACACAGGTGCCCAGTATACCCTAATACCATCAAGCTATAGAGAAGCAGAACCCATTTTTATCTCTGGAGTGACAGAGAGATCCCAAGAGCTGCCTGTACTGGAGGCTGAAGTGAGCCTAACTGGCAATGAGTGGCAAAAGCACCCCAATGTGTCTGGCCTAGATGCTCCATGCATCCTTGGAATAGATTATCTCAGGAGAGGGTATTTTAAGAACTGAAAAGGGTACCAGTGGGCTTTTGGCACAGCTGCCTTGGAGACAGAGAAAGTTAAACAGTTGTCTATTGTGGGAAACCTATCCAGTACAGGTTGGGAAGAACTAACAGGATTTGAATAGCAAGGCAGCAGAAGGAGTAAAACAAGATAAGAAGAAAAGGAGCAACAAGCTCTGTTGCCTCTATAGACAACACTGGTCAGGCTGAAGACAAAAGTGTAAAAGAAAGCGTGAGCAAAGTGTAAGGAAAGTGTAGGCAAAAGTGTAAAAGAAAAGAGTGATTGGAAGCAGGTTTGTGGTCAGGGCAGCAGATGACCTTACCCGTCTTATGCGGTAAAGTACCTCTTAGTAACAGATATGAGGCTCTGATTCAGAATAAGTAGTCTGGTGAAGAAGTAGGTAAGGAGCACCCTATGACACAGATGCCTCCTGAATCCAAAAAGCATATATTCCAGATCAATACCACACCCACTTAGAATAAACAGAGGGTTATAGTTGTTGGGGACTCCTTTCTGAGGGGGACAGAGGGCCCAATATGCTGGGTGAACCTGCCTCAGAGGAAAGTCTGTTGTCTTCCTGGAGCCTGAGTGAAGAATGTCACCACAAAAGTCCCTGAATTAGTACAGTCCTCAGATTATTATCCATTACTGATATTCCATGTAGGTACAGAGGAGACAGCTACTCGAAGCCCAAAAGCAATAGAGTTCAGGGAGTTGGGAGACTTGATAAAGGACTCTGGGGTGCAGGTAATTTTTTCATTGCTCCCTCCAGTGGCAGACAGTGATTCTGGGAGCAGCAGATGGGTAGAATTGGTTAATACATGAACTGATATCATACCAGAACTGGTGTCATCACCACCACAACTTTGGGTTCTTTGACAGTGGGTTCGCCTATACAGCACTGGATTTGTTCATGAGGAATGGAAGAGGCCTCTCTCAAAGAGGGAAGACAATTCTAGCCCAGAAGATTGAAGATTGATAGGTCATTAAACTAGATGTGAAGAGGAAGGGGAGTGGTAACACCAGGTCTATCTCTGAGTCTCTGGAGGTAAAATGAATCTGGGAACAGTAAACAAAACACCACATATATAAGCCACTTGAAGAGCAACACAAAGGAAATGTAGCCATTCCAGCTGAGAAGTCAGCCCCATTGGGCACCCAGCTGAAATGCCTTTACAGAAATGCACACAGCATGGGGAACAAGCAAGAGGAGTTAGAGATGCGCATTCCTGCAGGGGTACCATCTAATTGGCATTACCAAGACATGGTGGTATGGCTTTTATGACTGGAGTGTTGAATGGAGGCTTACATACTCTTGAGGAAGGACAGGCTGGGCAGATCAGGAGGGCGTGTTGCCCTCTATGTCAAAGACCAGCTGGAGTATGTGGAGCTCCACCTGGGGACAGAAGACAAACTGACAGAGATCTTATACATTAGGATTAAAGAGAACACAGGGGTAGGTGATGTTACAGTGGGGATCTCCTACAAACCACCCGATCAGAGCGAGGGAGAATGAGGCCCTATAAGGTAGATAGGAGCAGCATTGTGCTTGCACACCATGGTCGTCATGGGGGACTTCAACCACCCCAATATCTGTTGGAAGGACAAGACAGGAGGGCACAAGAAATCCAGGAAGTTCTTGGAATGTGCTGATGACAACTTCCTTCNCACACCCTGGTCGTCATGGGGGACTTCAACCACCCCAATATCTGTTGGAAGGACAAGACAGGAGGGCACAAGAAATCCAGGAAGTTCTTGGAATGTGCTGATGACAACTTCCTTCTTCAAATGATTGAGGAGCCAATGAGGAAGGGAGCCATGCTGGACCTTGTTCTTATCAGTAAGGAGAGGCTGGTGAGGCATGTCAAGTTGAAGGGTAGCCTTGGTTGTAGTAACCGTGAAATGATAGAATTCAATATTCTATCTTGACTCCTGGACTTCAGGAGAGCAGACTTTGTAATCCTGAGAGATCTGACTGGCAGGATAGTGTGCAAAAAAGAACTGGATGGGAGAGGGGCCCACAAAAGCTGGTTAGTGTTCAAGGGTCACCTCCTCCAAGCTCAGGAGAGGTGCAT
>VZRU01021380.1:54746-73794 GCA_013398155.1 Pedionomus torquatus | reverse complement strand
AAAGCAAACAAACAAACAAAACAAAACCAACCAAATGAAAAAAAATCAACAACCATAAACAATACATCACACCACTCGACACTAATCCATATCCTTGAGCACCAAGTCAACTTCTCTCTTGAATACCTCCAGGGATGGTGCCTCAACCACCTCCCTGGGCAGCCCATTCCAATACCTGATAACCCTTTCAGAAAAGAAATATTTCCTAATATCTAACCTGAACTTCCCCTGGNAGACCCCTCACCAGCTTTGTTGCCCTTCTCTGGACCCGCTCCAGCACCTCAATGTCTTTCTTGTGGTAGGGGCCCCAAAACTGGACACAGTAGTCGAGGTGGGGTCTCACCAGTGCCAAGTACAGGGGGACAATCACCTCTCAGGTCCTACTCACCACACTGTTCTTGACACAGGCCAGGATACTGTTTGCTTTCTTGGCCACCTGAACACACTGCTGGCTCATGTTCAGCCAACAGTCATGGAGATAAAAAGCCACCACTTTTAGAATATATACGGATGATTCCTAACAGGTTACCTTATGTCAAGTCAAAACAACCAGGATAGAGCAGATATAACTTGAATTTATCATACAGTAGCCCTTGAACCAGAATAAGATTCCAGACAGAAACCAGAGTTGAACTCAGGAGCCTGAGGCATCACATCTCCTGGGGCAACCCCACCCACCAAGTGTCTCAGTTGTTGCAGATTGCCCTTACTCATGTGTTTCTTCAACTATCTTCTAAAATTCCCACCATCAGGCATTATTTATGATGTAAGACTTTACTGGCAGCTCATCTGTGTGTGAAGAATTCATATTTTACCCCTTAATACCTTCCGCAGGCTTGTTTTAAAAGTCTGAAATTGCAAGCAATGAACCCCTCTGTAATGATGCACCAACACTGCTCATCACACACACACACACACAAAATAAACAAAAAACCCTTTGTTTCACTTTGTTCCAAAACTCTTGCATTTATTTGTGTTTAACAGATATGTTCTTTTTCTCTTCTGGGCTTCAGAAGAGAAGCCTGACCAACCCTCTGCTGCAGTGAGAGTGGGAACTCTGCTCCTTCCCCAGCCTTACAAGCAGGAAAAGCTGGGAGGAAGATGGAAGAAAGTGCAGGACCCAGCAGGCAGCAACCTTGGGTATTTCCAGAGAGAGTCATGGACCTGACACAGTTCTGCCTCTTGAGCAGAGTAAAGAGGCTTTCCCAGAACATCTGTTGCAAAACAAAAAGCTGTGAAGAGACTCTCCATTGAAATTGAGATAGGGGAAAATATGATCTTTACAAAGATTCACAGGACTGTGGGGTGATTTGTATTCAAATCCTTTTATTTTTATTCCAAAGCAGACCTAAGTTATTCTACAGCAAGTGTTCTGGTTCTCAGCAAAACATTGCTCAGAGGCAATGTTCTGCTGGTGGTTCAGGTGCTCACTCAAAGGAGACAAGGGAAAAAAAAATTCTCCTCAAAGTCCTAGCCAAGTCATGATCCTATTCCATCAACTGTCAGAAGGATAGCTTCACTTGTAGGAAGAGATTTGCAACTTACTTTAAATACACATTACTAATAATTATTAATGGTTAACTTGATGACTTCTTTAGACATAGAGCCATTTTTCAGGACTTCTAGAGGATTTAGAGAAGAGGGTGACCTGTAATCTTAGTAATTCTGAAGTGGCTTTAACTTTGGAAATTATTTAAGCCTATTTACACTATTTTGTTATTTGTTTGGGGTCTATTTTACAATCAGAAAAAAAACCGCAGGTCATAAACAAACCAGAATAGCTAAACATTTTTTCAAGAAAGGACAGAAGGTCAATGTGGTGGAAAAAGTTGAAGAACTCTAATGGTCTCAATGGTATATGCAAAATCTGAAGTAGAACCGTCCAATGATTTTTTGAAATAAAAATTGCTACCTCACTATCATACAGAGACATATTGGTTAACATTCTAATCAAAGATACAAAAAATTTCAGTCAAGGAATTTTTGCTTATTTGGAGAATTTTGTAGCCACAAAAATAAAAGGGGAGCAAAATGAGGGCATTTCCAGACCAGGCACGCTGGAAACTAACAACTGATCCTTTACCAATGAGTCATATAAGAACAAGGGTCTCTTTTCTTTCTGAAGGAAATACAAAATCCTTATGATGTAGAAATGTTTGAGAAGTGATTAATTACTTCCTTAGACAGGTATTGCCTGTGGCCCTGCAAGAAAAAAAGGAAATAACTACAGCTCCTTTCTCAACAAGAATTCAACCAAGTAATGTCACATGAAAAAACATTTTCTTTCATGTCTGTACCCTTAAAAGCTCAGACATAATAAAAGTGGAACCAACTTGCCAAGCAAACAAGCCTGTCAGATGCAGTTAAAGATTAAACACGGGCCTTTTCCCATCAAAGTAAAGCGTACATGAATGTGGTGTGGATAAAACACCTTTTGAGTTATTTGAGAAGTTTGAGAGGTTTGAAAAAGGAGTTTGAGAGGTTTGAAAAGAGATTGAAGTATTTGAGAAGTACACCAAGTCTTGCTCCCAAATGGGAAGGGCATGGTCCCACACTGATGGTCGGTAGGAACATGGTTAGAGATATACAAACATACGCATGTATTCTTTTGTCCAATTACAGGCAGAAATTAATGGACGAGGTAAAAAGTATAATTAGCGTTCAGGTGAAACCCAATAAGGATTACATGATATCTGTGTGAATGGAGACTATATTCTAAGGTACCCTCAAAATTTGTGTTCCTCTGAAAGAGACATGGCAAGAAGAACATGTGACAAGCACCTCAGAGCTTTGTAGGCTTCAACATTTTCTTATCTTGCTGAAATGCTAATGCTAGAGTAGAAAGCAGGCTACGCTCTTCATACTGACAAGATTATGTGATATTTTTCCTAAGCATAATGGCTGACTTTACCATCACAGTGCATTCATACAAAGGAAAAAATCTATACTACAAGTGAAAAAATGTGTTTCTTTGGGTAGAACATCAAAAATGTCCCGCTTTAGGAAGTTTCACAAAACTGTAATTGGAATCACAGTTTGCAGTAAATATGTGCATTTCCAGATCCAAGATTAGTGGCAAGATCTGTAGTTTAAGTGATAAAGTATCATAAAAATTCATGTTAACATGTTACTAGAAATTCTGCCTTTACAGTCTGTTTAAAAAAAATCACTGATGCTCAGAGTTACTTAAAAAGTAAGTACTCTTGTGTTGTCATAGACTACATTAATTATCTTAAATCAAAGATATACAGAGATTCCAACAGTTAGGATTTACCCATAGATGTCAAGTGTAGCACTGTACAAAATTAAATCAGTGTCATGGTACCAATGTGACAGAAAATACGCTAAGAAGTTAATAATAGTCTTCTGTGTTTGGGTCAAATGTAATCCCTTGGGGGGGTGAGGGACTATACATGCTTCAAAATTAATTTTATAGACTTTTGTAACCTTGCTATCCCTGCTTAGAACCAAAAGTATTAAGTCACACAAGGCTGCCTTTCTTACAGACTGGTATTCACAGGTGAATCAAGTCAGCATGTAACAGGATTTTGCTGGTCCTTTCTCAAGTATGCTTATATTTGGGCAGGGGGAAGAAAAAGTATCTAGAATTAATTTTACCTTTATGTGTTGGAATTGGTCTCTCAAGTCCATCTACATGACCTAAGGGGTCATTTGAATCTGGAACTTCCATTTCACCTAGGAAAAAAAAGATTTTGTTGAATTGAGGTTTTGAGTTACGCTTTCTCTTAAACAGCATTACAACAGTGAGTTCAGCAAACAGATTCAGTCCAGATCCTGATTCCAGAGTAGCACACAGGAAACACCAGCTAATATGGTCAGCATTTATCCATCATAGATTAGAAAATTTTACAATAATTTGGCAAATATGAGTAGCATTAAACCTCTCTTTCCAGGTCTTACCTGAATACAATCACATAGTTTTACAAAGAATGCAAATGTTTCCTGAAAGCAGTGCTGGCCCAGCAAACTAAGCAGTACTTGAGCTTTATTAACAATCTCAGTAACAAAATGGCACAAATCTGCTTTTGAAGTTGCCTTACAGTAATTCAGATTCCTTTTCTGGATGCCAGACTCATCATTTCTGCTGAATTTCTTATACTGTTCTCAGCCAACACCCTAGAAGATATCTCCCAGAAACAAAAATATAATAACCATTAGCCAAGTATTCCAAAGGTTAATGGAATGAACAGGCGTTTTTCTGTGTGCCTTCCTTGTTTGTGTACATACACCAGAACAAGCTAGAAACAATGTTTAGACAGCAGTTGATGCAGACAGCAAGCAATACTTACAAGTTTCTTTGCTTTTACAGGTTTTACAAAACCTTGACAATTACAAAATTGGAGCTCATCTGCCTGCTGTTCCCTTTGAAAATATGATTGGTGCAGAATGGAGCTGAACTTATAAATCAGATAAATCTATGGGGGTGCTTTTACTAAAGCAACTTCTTAAGTGACATCCCCTATATTTTTGTATTTTTATTTACATTCAGTCATCCAAAGTCCTTATCACCTTGATATTTCACCAACTGAGCATGCAAATCTAAGGTCATCTGAGTATCCAAAGTTAAAGATCTGAGTTTTGCTGTTGATTTGTTAGGGCTGTACGTGGTAATGTTTCAGGTAAAATGAAACTAGGGAAAAGCTCTTCCCTTTTCCTTTCACTGCCATTCTCTTTCCTTCAGACTGAATATGACAACACTGACTACAAGTTACAGTGATAAAACACAATAAATCCCATGCCATTTTCCACCACATTATGACTGAATAAAAGAATTGAGAGTGTCATTATTTTTCATTTTTCCTTTAGGCTTTTATTCACTATTTAAGAACAGAAGATTTAGCTAATTTGCCCTTCAGTTTATGAGGTGAAACACAGAAATCAGAGACACCCTCCACCTCAGGCTCGGTCTGAAAGTATTTATTTTGTCACAGTACTGCCCCCTTGTCACTACTTCATCTCCTACTTCCTGAGGTTCCTAGCCTGACAATACTACTGATTCTGCTCAAGTTACATAGTTATTCCCACACATCCCAAACAGAATGATGGTGAAAAAGGTGCTGTACCACTGCTAAGATACTCTCAAACTGGAACAGGCTATACTTGGACAGACACCATTTTCTGCCACTCCCACCACTGGCCAGTGGAAAGGATAGACAGACTTCATCTGCAGAGTGAAGGCAGAAATGGAAATAGGTGGTGGCATGTTAAATTGCCATTGTAAATCCTTCCCCAGTGTTTCTTCACACCCTTGAGAGCACGGTGCAGACTCAATGTCTTAATTTTTCCTCTATAGAAGTTTCCATCACTTGTTTGGTTCAGTGTGAATCGATGAAAGTATGTTGGAATATTTCTGTTAAATTTCAGCAGAGGTATGTCACATCTCATTTTTATCAAGAGGCTGCAAGACAAGTTTAGCTCTATTCCCTTGCTTCTCTTTGGCCTCCTCTATGTTGAATAAGGAATTCAGAAAAACACAGTAACAGGAGGACAAATCCAAGATGAGACATCGGAGTAAAAGGAAGACTAGGCAAAGTAACTGTTCGTTTAGCCACAAGCACCTGTACTTGGCTTATTCTGGCAATCATACTTCAACAGTATTCACAGGATGAAGTATTATTTGTAGAAGTCTATGCTTAAGACAGCTGGTTACTTAACATTCAGACCTCCAGAATCCAAACTGCCCAAGATCTAAGTGGCACTTTTGGTTTAATACCATGTGTTCAACTTTAAAATAGTTGTTTCTATTTCTTCGGTCATTTAGTGGAATTCACAACATGAAAAATTATTGGAAGCTCAGATAAATGCTTTCCTCTCTTTTCCCTCCTTCTCATGCCCATATCTCTTAATTTTTAAAAGCTTTTCAAAACAAAGATGGAAAGAAACAGAAGTACCTACTGATTTGAAAATGTTAATAGTTTTGTGTGATTAATTCATGCTTGATATGTTGATGTCTGGAAAAAACATTAAACTCCAGATATGCTTCACCAAAGAACATGAACAAACCATGAACATGACCTAACAACAAAGTATCCGTAATGAAGCGAAGTTAAATTTGAAAATGCTTGGTGTACTTTGTAAATTGTAAATACAAACAGATCTGTAACTTAAACTTGCTTTTATGAAAGAAATATGTGCCTTTTCTGTAATCTGCAAAATTCCAATTTTACCACATTTCTTATGACTTCCAAGCTTTAACTTGTGGTACAAGTTTCTGTACCACAACTTAAAACATGAAGAATTTATCTCCAATATGAAATATTGAGTTACATTTACATTGTAAATGCTTCTGGATGAGATGACCAACAAGTCACTATAACCAAAACAACCTTTTTTTTTTTTTTGTTGGGTTACACAGAATTAATTCTACACTCATGAACTCAAAAAAAAAGAGGTATGTTTTCCTGTTGATTGTTCTCAGTGTTTCCTCATTTTGCATTAAGAACTTAGTACATTTTTCCTGCTAGGAGTAAATCCATGTGTTTTCATAGAATCACAGAATGATTAGATTTGGAAGGGATAATAAACATCATCTATTCCCAAGCCCATGGGCAGGGATACCTCCTGCTCAAAGCCCCATCCAACCTGGCCTTGAACACCTCCAGGGATGGGGCATAAAATTCTCTGAACAACCTGTTCTAGTGTCTCACCATCCTCACAGAAAAGAATTTCTTTCTAATATCTACTATAAATCTACCCTCTTTCAGTTTGAAATTGTTATCCCTCCTCCTATCACTACACTCTCTTATAAAAAATTCCTTTCCATTTTTCCTGTAGGCTCCCTTAAACTACTGGAGGGCTGCTATAATGTCCCCCTCTCCAGGCTGAATAACCCTAATTCTTTCAGCTTGTCTTCACAGGGGAGGTGCTCCTGCCCTCTGATCATCTTCATGGCCCTCCTCTGGACTTGTTCCAACAGGTCCATGTCATTCTTATATTGGGGGTCCCAGAGGTTGATGCAACACTCCGAGTGGGTTCTCATCGGAGTAGAGGGCAGAACCCCTTCCCTCAACCTGCTGGGTGTACTTCTTTTGATGTAGGCTGGGATGCAGCAGATAATAATTCTTGTTCTCAAGCTTTTTTTTAATTCCCCTCAATATAACACAGATACACTGCTGACCACGTGCCACCACCAACTCTCTGCAGTATTCTAAGACCCCCACACAACTGTGCTCCTTCTTTTTTAGCCTGCATCCATTTTTCCACTTGGTTCGTTCAGTATTTCAATAAGGGTATTGTCCAATTTTATTTTCCTTCTTCCAACTTTCTGTATCTTTTCTGGCAGCAATTTTATATGTTGTTCCACTACCTGAAGGGGAGAAAAATCGACAAAGTAAGTCCAGGTGTTCAGCTTTCACTGTCAGTCTCAATTAGTAAGCACATAACACCAGAAAAGATACAAAAAATTGTTCATTAAACTGATTTTAAATGCAACAAAGATATTAGTCATATATTTTTTCATATCTATTACAAATACAGCATTGTCATACAATGCTAAGAAAAAAGATAGACTTGCAAAGCAGGAAACTGGCTGCATCACCCCACAAAACAGTTGTTATTAAAAACTGATATGAAGAGAAATCCTCAATATTCGAACTTTATATGTAATATCAACTCACACCAGCAAGAAGCTTGTTAACTACCATGCTACTGCATAAATATGTAGCTAACTGAAGATAAGTCAGACCATGGTGTCTGAAAATTGTCTCCATAAACATACCCAGCCTGGTGTCTGAAGAACCCCTACAGCAGGCTGGACAACTGTGCAGGTATGTGTAGGAAATGGCTGCACAGGTTTGCACTGTCCAGTCCTGAAAGCGTTCCTGGCAGAGGGCTTTGGGTCGCCCAATGTTCGTTGAATGGAGAAGAGGAAAAAAAAGAAAAAGGAGAAAAAAAAAAAAAAAAAGGGGCTAAAGGGTATACAGGCTATCCAACCCTCTTATTCAAGTCTACCAAAGACAGTAAAGCAGATGAGGAATGGGAGTAAACACAGACCTGACTGAGAATAATGGAGACAAATGGAAAGAGGTGTACATGGGGAAAGCTTACTCTTAATATAAGATTTGTTGAGAACTAACCAAGAATACTGAGGACTAAGATCTTGGCCTCAAAATAGTTAGTTCATCAAAACTGACTTCAGTTCTCAGATGCAGTAATTGGGTATTTTGGGGAAAGGAATAAAGAGTAAAACTAAAAACATCAGTTTAGTGTATTGTTGAGGACTCCTCATCTTGAAAAGGATACAGAAAAATTGGAAGAGTTTCACAAAAGAGCAGTGTACAACTGCTAGGATTTTTCCACCTGGGAAGCAGATGGCTGAGATTATTGATCATAATAGTCTATGGAATCATGAGCATCCTAGAAAGGATAGAGCAATCTCTCAGTAAAAGAAATGAGAGTATGGAGGAGAAACAGCAAAAAGCAATTTCAAAACAAAGCTAAATCAAGGTAAAGTTTTCTCAAACAAGATGTATTAGGCAGTAGGCAGAGTTCACATGGGCTACACATGATATTAGGCAAGTTCATGGAGAAAAGTCCATTCAGACCTAGTTCACAGAAATCCTATGTGGGCAAGGAAGTCCCTGAGCTCAAAATGGCTGGAGACTAGGTAAATACCCAGCATAAAGTAGTACTACGTATGCCAGACTTCTTCTTATACTTTTACTTCAGCACCTCCTTTTTGCTGCCATCAGAGCCCAGACATGGGGTTGCATAAATCTCTCATCTGCTCCATTTATGCGTTTTTCACTTGCATGTGTTCTCCCTCAGATGTTAATTATATCACAGCTTATTTCTGAACAATCCTTCAATTTACATTTGCAGTGATAGTGTCAGGTAGAAAAGATCAGCAGTGTCTGTCCTCCCTGCACATGCATGATCAGACAAGAACAACATAGCCAGAATTCAGCCTTAATGTCAAGTGCCAGTACAGAACAATATATGTGCCATATGTGGCACATGCCAGATCCTCAGGCATACCTCTCTCTTCAGGGACCACACAGTCAAGTAAAATGCAGATATTGGAAATAGCACCTCTTTTAACCTGCTCACACAAAAAGGTTTTCTTAACATCCCAATAAAGGAAGCTATTTAAATTTAAGGAAAATCCCAACTGCAAAAGAGAGACTATATTTGAAGTCCATGTTCCATACTTCTCATGTACAAAATACATTCTGATCCTTTGACTTACTATACCAAACTGCAAAAAGAAAGCAAGCAGTATAGAAAATAATTTTCCAAACTGAATATAAATAATTATCACTTCTGTTGTCAATTCTCTTCTTCTAAAAACATGGGGAAGATTTGCTTACTGTAAGTCCAGCAGCCCCACTGCTCCGTTTTAGGCACCAATAACCAACAAAATACACAACCAAACTTTCCATGTTATTGAGAAAGGAATGCTCTTTCACACATTTGAAAACTAAATTGCCCAACTGATCACAATGCCAGCTCACTGGGCATACACCATTCATCATAAAAGAGCTAAATTTTTCCCTCTGAAATAGTTATGACTTCACAGATGACCCATTACTTAAGAGGTAATTTCAATAAAGAGATTTCAAAATACTTATGGCCATAAGCAGACACCAAAACAATACATTAATCTTCATCAAAAAGACAGGCACAAGAAGGCAGTTATAATTGATACCAGAGACAAACCAAGGCCTCAGCTTCACACAGGAAGAGAATAATGAAGCCAGGTATTTTCACCCAGACTGGTACTGATTACTTTAAAGCACTTAGGGGCTGGCTGATGCAACACCATGCAATGTCAAAAACTGGCTTTCAGCGCTGGCAGAGCACAGAGGAGATCTTAAAAGAGAAATTGCACAAATAGTTACTATTGTTTCTTAAAAGGGTGAAAAGGAGAGCCAGAGAATTATAGACCCATCAGCCTAACTTCAGTTCCTGGAAAAATAATGGAACAAAGTGGTTATTTTTAAGCATTTACAATAAATCAGCAAAATGACTAATAATCAACACAGAAGCCAGTGCTGAGGCTTAAATGGATTAGAGTAATTCAACAATCGCAAGCTACTGCAAACAAGATAAACATCATACTAGGACACATAAACAGCAGTAATCCTTGTCTCCTCAACACTAGTAAGGCCCTGGCATGCTTTCTCCATTTTTTGTGTTCCATTTCAAGATGGATATGGGTCAAACTGTGACACTCTACAACTAGTGCCATGAGGATGGTCTACAAAACATGACCAACTAAATGAAAAAAATAATGACTACTATTCGTGCTTAGTTTGAAGGAGACTAGGCTAGGTGGACTGAGAGCTAGTATTCTTCAAATACACGGGTCTCAGTGAAAGAAATTTTCCAGAGTGGCAGGTAAGGCAAGTATCTATTATGTATGATACTTGCCTTATTATCTATGTATGATACTACATAGATATGTATCATATTATGTATGATACTACATAGATATATGATATGTATGATTATACTATGATAATCATTATGTATGATACTACATAGATATAGCTATTGCTTCTCTCAGGGTGAAACAGGATCTCTTAAGATATTTTCCAGTTTCATAACTCTATGAAAAAAACCCACCCCCCTTCTACCATTGTATGCAAAATCCCAAAGCTTAGAAATAAACCCTACTATACTAACAATCGCTTATAGCTACAGTTAGGGAAACTGCAGATTTTTGTACAGCCATTTCTTCCACACATCAATAATCTGTTTCTGGAGCTGAAACTGTATCCAGATTTAAACAGCAATATGCAACCTTTACTACCTGTGGCTATAACCTTTGACTCAGGTTCTAACTCTCCTCCAATAACACAAAGCTCCCAAACTCCCTTTCTTCAGCCTAATAATACCCTTTAATATTCTGTTCTTTTCTTCATAAAATTTTGTTGACCTTCTGTCGTTTACTAACCCCTAGAGCTCCCAAACAAAGGAGCCACTGTACCCTTTGATTCAGCTGCCAATCTGATTACTTTGGCTGGGGGAGGCAGGCTGCTTGGGTTGCTGAATCAGGGCCTTTCATTGAAATTTCTCTTTTCCAACATCTGCAGCACCTGGCAACCAATTGCAGAGTATGCTTAGCAGACCTGTAAAGGGTAGTGAATAGTCTACAAAACATGCAGTTTGTAGCATAAAATCAGTGCACCCCTTTCACAGTGATGGCAGATTCGAACCTCCACAGCACACATTGCTTAACTGCTGCAGCTTCACGTAGCTGAAGATGGGGAAAATAACCTGCACTTTTCATTGCAGTTGCTCTACTCAACTGTGAACTTTGAAAATAGTCACCTCTCAGTTGGTTATCAGCTCTCAAAGCATGTTATTCACAGGATAGTACGTTAACCAGTTAATTTAAACCTATTCTTTGACCATCCAAAATTCTTTAAAATTACTTACAGCTAAATTCATAGTAATAAATACTTCTCACTATGAGACTATTAGAAAGGGAGTAAGCTTCTGCAAGCCTGCACTGTTATAACAACAAAATAACAATAAATATGTGTATTTAAAGTAAAACTAACACCAAGCTGCAAGCATTACTGGGAGTTTCCCCCTCTTTCATTTTATTTATTTATATATATATTTTTAGCTCCTATTTCACCCAATAACTATATTAAAACTGTTTCATTTCAGTAAGTACCACGAAAAACACTCCATTGCAAAATGGGGAAACTACACTAGGGGACAATAGCTTATGCCCTATAGCAATGAAAAGGGCTTTATTATTTATTTTGGACAGAAAATTTATCATTGATTTAAAATAAAATTCCAAACAAACACAAATGTTAAACCATCTTTGCTACCCTCAATGAGACCTCTTTTCTCAAAAGCATCTTAATAGGGAATTAAAATCCTATACTTTTGTCCATTGAATGCATAAAGAGGGAATCTGCATATTGCATTAATGTGCAGATTCATTACTGTGAATGTTTGTGTTCACAGATTGATCCAAGATAGACTAGTTGTCTGTTTTGGAAAACTAATAGTCAAGTGCATGATGAAAAAGTTTCTTAACAAATTTCAGAAGATTCCTGCAGGAACTTCCTTGTTCAATGAAACAATCCTCATTCATCTACTATCAAACCTGTCTAAAACACAATAGAAGTAATCAGCTGTCCATCAACACAAAACTGCAGAGAAGGAATGGATTCTTGGTTTCCACAAAGAGCTTCAACAAACCTCCAGAAGTAAGTATACAGAAATATACTGAAGAAAAAAAGCATACTGAAGATGTAGTTTATCTTCTGTAGTCATCAGCCAGGTATCTCACCAAGTACAATGAGTCAATGTGAAAAGAAGAAAATCACTAAGTCATTTAAAATATTATTACCGGGGATTCAAACACATTATTACACAATTATTTATTTTCATGCCTCATACTGTTAATGCATAATTTGCATTAACCACACAGCTTCATTTTCAATTGCATTGTCAATCTTTACCCTTTCATTATACAACCCACATCACTGAGTTTAGCCACTAAATAACTTAGATTCTTCCCCCTGAAACTCACATTTACAACTTTAAACGAGAGTTTAAGAATGTTAGACAAACCAAACATAAAGATTTATTCAGATTTCATTCACGGAGGAATTTTCATTAGCAGCTGTTGCAATATTGCACTAAAACAAACAGAACACATAGAAAAGAATATAGTAATTTTAAGTCACCATTTTCAGTGCACAACCAAGTTTCTGAAGATGATAAGCATTGTATTACAAATGGTTCCACTAGTTCACAGCCAAAATGATCTTTTGATAAAGCTATAATGAACTCCAACTCATCTTAGTACAAAAAGTGGACCCAGCCTGACGTAATATCCTACTAAAATAAAAATCCTACTTTCAATTCCTATGACTTCCTGCAAAGTCCTGACCAAGTCACCTCTAGGCCAGATTGCTAAAGTATTTGATGCTAAAAGGTGGAGACAATTGTCTGTCAGGATTTTCAAAAGCATGTGAATATCCAAATCTGCAGTAAATACCCCTTAATTGTTTGTATCTACTTCAGGGGGAAAGGTTAGCTCCCTGATGTGGTTTCCAGTGCAGCTGCATGATTGTTCAGGTCAGCACAAGAAAGAGTGTAGCATGGAAACAAGAAGCTGGGGTAAGACAGGAGGGAGGTTTTTTTATGACTGTGTTGCCACTTTCAACTCATTAGGGAATTCCAAACTTAAACCTTCTTTCCGCACACTGTGGCGGAGAAGTCTTACAGACACCACAGAGGAGTAGCTTTGCTTCTAGTAAAGAAAGGCAAAAATCAAAACACTATCTGTAAATAAAGATGCAATTTTGCCAATAAAACTGTTCTGAATATTTAATAAATAAGAATGAGGTCCATAGTGTTTATAGCATAAAACACTTGAGGCTTTTAAAATCACAAATACATTTCAATGTCACTTCCAATTTAGCAACAATAGGACTAAGTCTAGTAGGTATCACAAGCATAGCTTTTCTGTACAACTATAGGTTGAGCAGTCCAAGCCAATATGATAAGAATCATTTAAATCCTTGAATCATGGAAAAAACACAAGTCATTCTGGATAGCAAACAGTCATTGTAGGAAATACATTATGCTAAAAAAAACCTCAAAATCTAAAGCAATTGTTGGTACATTTCAACACTCTTCACCACTTCAGTTGTAAAATCACAGTTTAAACACAGCCAATAGAGGCTCTGAACACACCTGCAGTAGCTCAAAGAACACCAAGCAACATAATAATTATCCATGTCATTATTACATGATTGATTATTTTACGGATTCTGGCTGCAAAAACAAAATAGTCTCAACAAAAAGGTTAAAAATAATCATAATTTATGTGTATAACATTCCATCAATTGGACTAAACAATAATTTTCAGTGTGCTTTTTTTTTCCCCTGAAAAATAATTTAGAATCCAAAAGACCAGTCCTGTTTGCAGCCTTAGGCTGAAGTCTTAAAGACTCCAATTCAGAAAAACACTCCTAGTCAGACAGACACTTAAAAATTAGCTTATTTCTGAGCACACTTTTAAATATTTTCTTGTATTTGAAACAAGAAAATTATATTAATCTCCTTTAGTCTAGGTGGAAATATATTGCGCAGATCACAACCGAGTTCAATAGAATACAGTAGAAGCTATAGTACCTATCCTAATGGTTATTCTGAGAGTTGATAACTAGAGGCAGTGGAACAATGCTAAGTGTGAAAAAACCTTGCTGTGATTTGTTTAGTTTTCACTTTCTAATTGTACTCCAAAAGCAGAAATTGCAGCACCAGTCTTGGAAAGCAGGACAGCCTCTCTGCTCTCTAGAAAGTAGTGAGTACTTATGGGCAGGTATTATAACCATCTTTCTGACCGAAAGGATTAAGTGGAAACTAATGAATAATTTATTAATTGCCTGTTACTAAACACTATTTTGAGAAACCTGGGCAGAAAGGCATGAAGCCTGGGTTATCAGCATTCTAAGAAACCGAGGTTGGAAATTGATCCAATGTTATGGCAATACCTATTCTTAAATAAAATCATTAAATAGAAGCCCATGTTCTTTCCTGTAACCAAGAATCACAATTTTTCCAAAGACCCAAGTAGATAGAAAAGTATGCTCCTGCCTATATGGCCCTCTACCTACCCGCTTTGGATTTGTTTTCACAAAGTCATATTAGAACATGATTTTACAAAGTTACACTGCTAACATATATAACATCATATTACTGTATTCAAATAGAAGCAGCTGTTCATTAGCCAAAACTATTTCTTCCCATAGCTTTTGCTCATGACCAGTTGGCATAAAGTTGAATATACAAGATTCAGTTCTTAGAGCAAATTTCTTTATAATGCAAAGTATCTTGGTTTCTAGATCAAACACTTAAAGTTCTTAATTTTTTACGGAAATTCCTCTTTAGAATGAGTAATTAGTTGTGGTCCAAATACATGCAAAAAAAAAAAAGAGTAATTTGTCTCCACCTTTAACAGTTCAGCTTGTACTCATGGCTGTGGAGCAAGTATGGAGGGATCAAGTCAGAATGCAGGGAGTATGGCCAGGCAAGTCACAAGTGAACATCCCTAACACCTGTGATCAGATCAAATATTGTAGGTGGCTAAATATTATTGTGTGATTGTATGTGTGTGCGTGCCTGCATTTGTCTCTGTGTGTAGAAAATGGAGGACAAGGATAAGAAAGGATGCCAGGATGTAAAAGAAACTAACACCTGGTCTATATTTTAGCCATTGGAAAATGCAAAGCAATTATTCTAACTGAAAGTGTTAAGGATATGTTATTGATTTGTTTTAGTAAGTGTTCTTTTACACTTTCAGTTATCTATATGGAATTATTTATTTAAATAATGTTTATATTAAAGTTTAAATAATATTTTTGCTTCTTCATTTCAAACTAAATATCTAAACCACATAATATTTCTGCTAATGAGCTGCTTGTCCAGTCTAGATACCAAAAATCTTTTTCTTCTTACTGCAGAATCTGTTTGACTTCTTGAATTACAACTGAATGCATACAGTGAAATCATAATAAAAATCCCATTCCCTAAGGGAATAAAATCCCATTTCTGTTTCTCCTGTCGTTTAAACTACTTTCACTGCTACAGGGTAAAAAATAGCTCAGATGGACAAGTGAACTTTGATACAGTCGGTCTTTGTTATTTGTCCTTAATTAACAGGGCCAAGCAACACTTGTCTGCATGAAAAGAGATGGGATATTATTTGCTTCTGCTCTTGTCCAAAGAAGTAATAAAAAAGAGTAGAACACAGAGATGGAAAACAGAGTGAGCAGAGTGTTTCCAGATGTGGATACATACTGTTTCCAGTGGGTGGACAATGAAAGAACCGAACAAAAAGCTGGTCACAGTCCCACTGACACTAGCCGAAACGATCATTTTCAAATGACATAATGATGCAATAGGAGACCCTTTTTGCCTTACCTGCCTACATGCAAAGCAAGGAGCAGCTTCCCTAACTCATCATTGCAGAGGACAGTTGGGCATGCAGTCACCAGCAGGCAGGCTCAAAGCCCTTGGCTGTTTCCACCCAACTCCCACATATTTTCCTCCTAAGCCAGGCAGAGATTTCATAACCTTCCACTATAATTCCTCATAATTCAGTTTAAATGATTGTAACTTACAGTAATCACAAGATCAGCCTTAATAGTTTTGTTTCAGCAGTAAGATTCAAGGCTGCCACATGCCATTTTAATGAGTCCTGAAACAAATTTGTGTAAAGTGCACTGTGAACTTTTTACTTCTATATTTAACAAATCTTGTCTGAAAGTCACATACAGCTGAGATTTTATAGACATGTTCTCAGAAAATACTCACTTGAAGTAATAGCTTCTTATTTTTAACAAATGCAACAAAACACACTTTGTGAGTAAACTATTGCAGTCATAATCATAGATGGGAGTGGAACAAGTTCTGTGGAACCAGCAGCATTTACTGCTGGAGAATTTGTTGGTTACACCCTGAAGCAGAAAGTGCACTGAAAGGCAATCAGCTATGCCAAGGAGCTGACAAACATGCTGATCTCCATTCCTAACACTTTGGAGCCATAATGCAGACCCCTCAGCTTTGGGATTGCAAAATATGGTGTTTTAAGGAAGAAGAATGTTCTTCATAATGAGACTTAAAATTGGAGTGCACTTGTATTCTATTTTCATTAATTTTATTATGTTTCCACATTTCAAAATATACATAGCAGGTATTCTGCTCAGATCCAAATGTTACTTTTATATTTGATACATTCCCATGTAGCCACTGTTTACTTAATCAAAGTGGACAGCTGTGGGTTTCATTATCCTTAAGCAAATATTTGCACAGGTATTACTTACTTGTGTTATACATTACCATAAAGTTTTGCAAACAAAAGCCAACCATGCCAATCTAAATGTCCTCACATACGAACTTTTGTAACAAGCGTGCACAATTCCCAAATAAATTGTTTCAATTGTATAAGCAGTTGCCTTCCTTCATGTTAGTTACAGACAGCTTTAAAACTGTATTAGCTCCCAAGTATAGAAAGACTGCTAACAGTAATAACAGGAGAAGATGCTGGAACCAGCATAGATTGGTATACACAGCAATCAAAGCAGCTGTTACAACAGAGACTAACATTAAGGACTTACATGATTTTAGGTATCTGTAGGAATCTAAAGCTTATCAATAATGAAGCTTCAATGTCGTGTGCTGTACATGTTGCATGATGTACATGGAAGCAATGCATGTATAGTTGCCCCTTATTATACAATGAAAAGACAGAAAACTGCTGAGCTTACTGGGCAAAGCTTTTTAACTGCAAAAGCTCTTGCTTATTCTAAGATATTAACTGTGTTTCCTCTGGTATCAGAATCAAATATTTCCATCCTTGCTTGCACATGTAGTCAGACCCCTTTCCCTGTACAATGTGAATTTCTCTGGTCTGGCAGGAAATATATTTGTCAGATAATTACCTGAGCTACTGAGCAGCCTGTGATTTGTGGTATTTGGCACAGCAGCTGATTCAGAGAAGGAACTGCCAGAAGTGTAGAAAAAGGAACTTTGAGCTCAGCACACACACATCAGGGGCACAGTCAAGCTGAGTCAAGTTGTATGAGTGACAGCAGGATGCTCAGTGAAACAGGGTAGAAAGGGGAAAGTCACAGAAGTGCAAGACAGTTGATTAGCAAGATGCCTTCCAAGTAGAGTGCATTTCATCTCACTCATCTGGTAATTTTGCTGCACATACTAGTCAACATTAAAATTAGGACAATAGTTTGTTTCCCATCAAATGTTTCCTGATATGAAATCAGCATCATTTTTTGAGTTAAACCTGATCCACAGTAAGAGAAATAGTTTTCTAATGGCTGCCTGGGAGCTCAGCCCCATTTACAGTAAATAACATTTACATGACAAAAGAATATTGTAAAAATTAGCAACCACAAGCTATTTTTGCAAGCAGTCACAGAGATGCCATCATTGAAGTGGTCAGCAGTGATCGACTGCAGTGCCAAATATCAGGAAAATTTATTACATCAGGCACCAGTTTCATGAAAACTGAATTTTTTCTTCTCTCGTACAGACACTAACATACCTTTTAAAAATATTTGTTATTTATAATTTGTTTGTTTGTTTGTTTGTTTGTTTGTTTGTTTTTTGGTTTTTTGGGTTTTTTTTTTTTGTGGTGATTGTCCAGCTGTTTCCTCCTCTTTCTTTGGGGGTAGATTCTCTATGAGAACCTACATCTTCTTATAACAAAATTCGACTACAACCAAATTTTTAAACCTTGTCAGAGTGCCTGCATTAGGCAGCAGTTACTGTGTTACTAAAGGTATAGGAGGTTATATTCCTGGCATGTATGAATGTTCTCATGCTTCGGGAAAATATTTAGAGAATTCTGTTAAATGCACCAAGTGAGATTTTAACCACAATCTACCCATTAGCTGTCTGCTGAAGAAATGGATCTCTGAAAAGACTGGAGTGCAGTGCACTTTCTATTGCTACATGTGAAGTTAAAAATGCACTGGAAAAAAGCTTTTCTAGATCTCCCAGTATGGCTACTGCTTTCTGCCTCTTAAGTTTTCTACAAACATGAAAGAGACATGGTGATTTAAAGGCCAGCTCTACGAATGCAGATAAGATCTGGTTAAAGATTTATAATAAAACAAAGAATGAACTCTGTTCTACTCTTGGAATGACTTCTCAAATATTTAAAACTACTATGACCTAGATAGCCAACCAATTTATATATTGCCATCGACCTTGTAATTCTTGACTATTTTGTTTTTCTCTGCTTTGTATCTGTATTCTGCCTTGTATATATTAATCTGTAATACCTAACCTCACTCATTTGATAATGTAAGCACTGTACAGATAATAGGTTATTAAGCACTCTGTTCAGTTACTTGGCTGTCCAGCAGTATTTCCTGATTATGCAATGCAACAGAGACACCATTTTTGCTAGCATGAATTTTCAGAAAAAAAAAAAATCTTATAAAAGCCTGTAAAGTTGACTCTTAGGATAATGAAAAGCATATCTGAAAAATATGCTAAGAATATTTATTTTTATTTTGTTTAT
>VZRU01021380.1:32650-54724 GCA_013398155.1 Pedionomus torquatus | reverse complement strand
TTATATAATATTCGCATCTTTGTCCTAGTCAAAAAATAATCACAGTAAGTTACTTTATTCCTCAAAGAAGAAAATTCTCTGTATATTTATAAATATATATATCTCAAATCAAACTAAAAGTCATTCAATTATAATGGAGGAAAACTTATTTATAACACAAGGAAAATTAATTCCATTTCTCTTTACACTTGCCTCACTGATACAACATATTTGAGTCTTCATAACATAGATAGCCATAAACTTGAACATGCAAATATGATGTGTCAATCCAAATGTAATAGATGAACAAAAAAAAATTATTGTGCATATAAAGAAAACACACACTTGTCTCTTCTATTATTCTCCTTTTCTTTACTAAATAAGTCTACAAAAAAATCTAAGCCCTCTCTCCAAGATCTGTAAAATAATCTAAATTTCACAGCTCATGCAGAAATTGTAAGTTAAGTCAAAATTGAGTATCTGGCATTGCAATTCTTGCATGTTTAGAATTGTTAATAGGAGTTCAATAAAAGAATAATAAGAGAATAAGTCCATGATTGGCATAAATCCATTTCCAGGTCAAAGTTCTACAAAATGGCAATAATAAAATCAAATTATTATGACTAAGCAGGAGATTCATAGACTGCAAAGGTCAACTTTGAGGAACATAGATCCTTGCCACAGCACAGCAACTCCACTTTTAATAGTCACAGAAGGACCAAATTCCTTTGCCATAATCCTACTACACATCACTTTCCATGAGACAAAGGCTACAGCAAGCTTCTAGGCACTTGCTTTGGCAGGACTTTGTGAAACTACTTCATAAATAAAAAAGGGGCAACAAATATACTATATTACATTACTGTAACAAGGCAGATTTGAAGTGACCTTACTGGCCTGAGTTACAAAATGGTAATTGTTCCTAGACTTAAAATTTGTGGTAAAATTTGACTTAAGCAATAGCCTCTTGCTGCTTTAGCCACTACAAAAGGCTATATCATATTCTGCTCTATTGCAATCTGAAGGTTATATTTTTATTTTATTTTCACAATTAAAAAATTATTTATTAATAGAGGTCCAGTAAAATGATAACAATCAAGTTAACAACAACTATGCATTTTGCTTTTCAAATAAAGAATCTAACTCTCAACACCAACCTCAAATGCTAGCATGTCAAACAATTATAATATCAGCTAGGCTAGTATAAGATCCAGTTATGTCAGTTCATGGCAAGAGTTTCCCAATGATGTAAATTGAGCCAAATCATTTATTACAGGAGACAAGTATGATTGAATTTCTGTAGTTTTCCCACATTCCAGTGACTAAGCGTTCAAAAGAAGCTGCTCAGGTGTAGTCATGCTTAAGTCAGAATAATAAAGTAAGATGAAGCTTTTATGTGGATATTTTTCTCCACAGAATTTTTATCTAAAGTTTGTGAGAAAATGGGAGAAAAGGGAGACCAAGCACAGGTTAGCAAATAGCAGAAGGAACAAAGGCTATCATTACTACTCATCCCACTTCAGTCAACTAGAATATAAAAATGGCTGATCAAAATTTTGACTTACTTATAGGACATCTGGAGACTAAATTATAATTTGATTGCAATAGGAATGAAATAATTCAATTTAGCACTACATTAGCTTTTTTTTGTAGTAGCAGGCAGTAGAGTTTTCTGAAAGTTTGTGATATTTTAGTTATGGAAAATCTTTTCAAAGGTAAACATTATGCATAACCAATTTGAAAATTATTATAGGAATCAAGAATAGAAAAAAATAAGCTAACATTAAAAAATTATGTGTTAATTCTTTGCCATAACCTATGTAATGAGCCTGCAGAAATATGTCTTTGGGGGGAGAGAAAAAACTGTTGGGTTAGTTGTAAAAATGAGAAGCCCTTGAAATTCATAGTAAAAAAAAAAAAAATCTATCCTGAAAAAGATTTATTATGAAAAAACTTTCAATTTCAAAGTTTTCAAAAATAAGATCAAGTAAGAAAAGCACTTGTATTTAAATTGTCTCTCAAATATTATTGACCAGAAGTGACTAAGACATAGATGTTTATAAATGCCTAGCATTTGAAATGTATTTTTTTAATTATATTGGCAGAAATCACTACACTAAGAGAGTATTCAAGCTTTTGTTAGTAAATGGGTTTTTTTTTTCCTTTCTTCATGGGGAGAATAGGGGTATTAATCAGAGTCCATGCTGTCACCTCAAGCTGCAGCTTGAGTCAGGAAACCTGTTGTAGTAATTCTTGTCTCTGCCATTCTTTTACATTTAAGTCTTCATTTCAGTCCACATAAACAAAGCCAAAAATGCTTTACCTCTTGTTTGTACCTGTGAGCCCCTACCATAGGTTGAGGTGATTAGGCATTATTTTTATTATGCACAGAAATAATTAAAAATTATGTGAGTGAAAATAATTCTCCAGATGAGCTCCTTAGAAGGTGCCATGCAAACACACACACTGGGTAACCATTTTGAGTAAAATGGGGGAGTGTATGAACCACAATGTACAATGCAAAAAACAACAGCCTTTGCAAATTGTATCAGTGACCTTTGTCTCTTCTCTGTGTGCTATAAGGCTTGCTGCTGTTGCAAACAAATTGGGTATCACCATCGCATTCACTTCTGTTGATGTAAAGGTCTCTGAATTTGCTACTGCACAATTCAGTGTTCAGAAGCACTCTAAAATTCCCTGATACTACTAGAATTAATAGAGTCATTCACAAACTTATTTTTTTTTCCCACTCTACATTTTTGTACTTAGCAGTTTTTTTCCTAGAAGTGTGAATGCCTAGGTGGCAATTATTACCTCAATAAACATGGGTGGACAGTCTATTCAGAAACAGCAGAATTGTTTTCTGTGAGATATATCACTGTTGTTTTGCAATAAATATAGTGAAAGTTCAGCAGTCTGATCAAAGCAGGTGCTTTAAAAAAATAGTATATTTATGGAGAAAAAAAACCCACCTTGTGAACTAACATAGATTCTCACTCTGAGTGTTTCAAAACAAGCAGCTAAGAGGAGCACCCTACTTTAATTCTGTGCCTTAACTCAGTAATGTAGCACAGCAGCTGGGTAGTTTATGATTGCTGCTTGTGGAGTCAAAGTCTCAGGCTAACTGACAGTGTAGGCTACAGTGTTTTTTGGATAAGAGCCATAAAATATGAACCATTCTCTGTTTATTTAAAAAAAATCCCTCAACCAAGGATATATTTCACCTTGGAGTGCTCATGGTCAGTTTGCCTTCTCTGTCTTTACATCCATCTTTCCCTCTTCTTTCTCTTTCTCTCCCCTTCTCCTCATCCCAAGGAAAACTCTTAGCTTTTCTCTTGTTTTACTTCTACCAATTTAAGCCAGAGGACTTGCACTAACCCCAGTGAAAATATTTAAATTTTCTGGCTTATGATTAGGGCTAACACAGTTGTATCTTTACCAAAATTAACTGAATTTCTGAGGTGTTGGTTAAGCCATTATCCACAGACGATCAATGAAGTTACAGGTATGTGGTTAACTTTAGGGTAGAGGGAAGAACCCTAAAACAGTTAGAGCTGCTTCTATTTACAGCCTTAGATACATGGACCTAAAGGCTCAGATCAAAAAATCTCTTCAGCTAGTTAAGAACAAAAGAAAAAATAAAACAAATAAAAAAGAAAAATAAACAAAACAACAGAAAAATAAAGAACAAAATTTTTAGATTAGAATGTAATAGAAACTTCTGACTCAGCTGTCTTTTAGTATTAAATTAACATTAAATCTTAACATGTGAAGAAATAAATGTTAATTAATAACTTTCGCACTCCTGTTCTTCTTTCTTAGTTTTATCCAGGGAAAAGATGTTTATGACCAGACTTCTCTAAAATGTTGACTCATCACTCAGTATGCAATAGAGCACTGTGTTCTGCCTAAAGCAGTGAAAAGCTTAATGCATTTTGTGGGATTTTTTTCTGCCAGATATTGCCCTGTTCAAAATTTGTACACAGCAAAAGAAGCATAACAGTGAAGGCCTGCCTTTTGGCAAAATGCCAAAATAGACATACATTAAATGTTGGCTTTCCAGAGTTTACATCACTCACCCATCAGTCTACAAGGACCTACAAATTACAGCTGTCACAGTTTTTGCATAACCTAAACTTTCAGCTCTAAAGAACCCTTACTTGTCCACATATATTTATATTCTTGGTAATGGAGTGGTTCATTATTTATACTAGCTATTTAAACAGTAACTAGGTTGTTTTAGGAATTGTGCTTTTGTGCAGAGATGGACTGTGCATTTTATGTATTTGAAGAAAATCAAGATTCATCAAGCAAAGTAATTTGACTTAAATTTGTACAATTATACGAGTGAAATATTTTTCCTAAAATCTTTTGCAACAGTTTTTGTAATGCAGATTTAAATTACTTCCCACATCTACCGGTCATGTTGCTTGACTGTTAGGATTTAACATTGTTAAATCTATAAACACACATTGCTACATTTTCAAGTCTCCTTTCAGTCTTAAAAATGTGTAATTTCTTTAATGTGTAAACAACTGCTCTGGACACATGTGCTATGGAAGAGTTATTGCCTACATACTAAACAATCTCCTAACTGAATTTAAAACTGAGACTGGTGCTTTGCAGACCTTCAAACTAGAAATGGGTAAACATTTTTAGTCTTGGAGATTCAGTGTGCACAGAAGTATCAGGAACTTTTGTGCCTCGTATCTCCAGCATTTTGAATGCATGTTTCCTTTCCAAATTGACTGCATCAACAAACTGATCATTATTTGCAGGCAATTGGAAACCTGGACTGTGTATGAGTTACGGACAGTTTGTATTACACTACAAAGGGAGTTTTAACATAGGTAGGAATGTGCTGCATGTGCATGAATATTGCAAATATTAATTTGGACTTTTTCCCTCTTCAGTCTCATTTCTCCAGTATCTTTTAGCATGTACCTTTTGAGAAACATTGAATAAAGTAGAAATTAAAGTAATTTTCTGACAATTACTTCAAAAAGTTAATAAAACAGCATTCCGGATCCCACATTTCAGATCTTAAAAGCCACTTAACAAAGAAGTTAAGGGTCCCATGTTAAAACACTGGTAGTGACTATGTACCCAGCACAAAGGTGAGTGTTTATGACCTTGGTGAGATGGGATTTCTGTTTCTTTTAATGATCCAAGACATCAGACCAGCGCTCTTAACTAATGCTTACACAGAAGCAGCCCCTGGGACAATATGTGTGTTTCTGCGGAAGCAAAGGAAAGTAGGTGTGGAGAAGGGGTGGGGGAAATGGGGATGGGGACTTGGAGAAGGACTTACATAACTGGACCAAGACAATGATGGTAACTGTGGTCTGGCTGATCTGTGGGCCAGAAAAAAAGAGGAAGAAATCACAACTGTGAAGTTTTGCCGTGGAAGCTTCTGGTGACTCCCATATGTACCAGGTCTGAGTAGCACTGCATGCATGTTTGCTCAGAAAACTGAGCTCATCAACAGTCCTGGTCACCAGAAAAATGCTGATTTCCAATTTGCTGTCTCCAGATTGACATTTCTAGTTCACATAGTACAGTGGTTTTTTCCAAAGCTGTTTGGATTTTGACTTCGATGGGACAGCAGAAAAGTTTTACTCTGGCTTCCCTATTATAACATTTTGTTCTGGCAAAGACAGTAAAGCCAAGGTGCCAACTGGACTAAAAATGATACACAGTATTTAAAGGCAGCTTGTTTACTCCCATCATTCACTTTTTCTGTTAATTAAACTGACACATCTCAGATCTACAACTTGCATAAGTCACAAAGTTAAAATTCTGCCTTAGCACAATTGAGAGGCAGGCTGTGGTATTTAATCCAAAGCTCTCAAAGCATGCAAGTCTCCTGAATGGAAAGTGAAGATTTGCTGATGAGTGAAGAGAGTATATTTGCCAGCTGTACAGTCCACATCTGGCTGATCAGCCACACCCCTTGCCAACCAGCATGTGCTGCAACTTCACTGTGGTAAACCAAACAAGGAGGAGAACTTCCATATGGAGATGAATAAAAGGAAAGATGGGAAGGCAAAGAGGAGGCAGAGGATCTGGGGAAGTCTGGAGCAGTCTTCAGAAGAGGGTGGGGACCCATATCCCTTGGGTACAGAGGGACTGCAGGGCTCTAGCAGAAAAGCTTAGGTGTAGTGGTGTAAGTGTAGAGGGAAACACAGGAAGCTAGCTGGTAAATTAAGTTTTCAGCAGAACACCTACACATTTGTCCAGTATAACCATAACATCCTTCAACCATATCACCTAAGCATCTGGTTTTGGCCTGTGAAGCCTCAACTACTGTAACCTCACTCTCAGAGATCAAAAAGTATAAAAGTAAAACAAGTCTTAGAAAGGTCTTTAGAAGATCTATGAAATAAAACGTTAAAGAGGAAAATAATCCATGGCATTTAAGCATTATTTCAGTCCCAATTAGGAAGTCCTTGATGAATAAGCTATACGACACCAAGTGCACAACTACTTTGCTCAAGGATATTCATGATTTGAAGTGGTGTATTCCTTTACTTTTAATCCCAGACTGAGAAGATGGAGTCTGCAGGAGCACTAGTACTGAGTTTATTTTTAGAAGAATACACTAATAACTTAACTTACAGGCAAGAGTGAGAGATGTTTGGGTAAAATATTTTTTAACTACAAGAATAATTAAATACTAGATGGCTAATCCCCTTCCTGAAGCTTCCTGTGGAAAGCTATTAGCTGCAGCTCATTGTTGCAGCTCTTAAGTACCAGGCAGTAATTTCATTAACTATTGTTTTTGAAAGAACAGCTTACTATCTGTTTCAATACTGTCATTCAGCACATGTGAGGAAATAAAACCAAGACAAATCTTCCCCATTCACTGTTTCTGAGAGTAGACTGACAGCAATAGAACCAAAATTACTGAAAGGGAAATACACATGGTTTACATCTGATCTCTTAGCCTTCATCACAAGGAAATGTAATCTGCAAATAGAACAAATTATGGTCTAGTCGAAATTTAGGTATCTGCCTTGGCTTCATGCAGGATTTTAGCGGTAATCTAGAAATTCATAAAACCTATACAAATCAGTTGTTCCACAGCCTGAATAATGGTGCTTCTGCTGTTACAGAAAATGAAAACATAACTTTGGATAAAAAAGTCATACAGGTAGCCATGATTGTTTATTGTCTGGCTTATACCAAGAGACCAAAGTGCCAGCAGAGAGCCAAAATTATTTTTAGGAAGTAGAAATTATGTCTTTGATCATTAGCAGTCTGTACTTACCACTTAACATGCTGAGGTACCAAGTAGATGCAAAAGTTGTGTCTGATGTAAGAAGCAGGATGTTAAATTCAGGCATTTATTCTTCTTAAATCAACCAGTCCCAATGTCTAACGCTACAGATGCTAGTTTGTGTGTGAAAAAGAACTGCAGACCTAGTCATCATTTATTATAATAACCATACAGTCCAAATCGCTATTTTCTTTGTAAAACAATTTTATAAGTAAGCAGTGTATTTTAATCATGTAGCAACGTGCCTCAAAGCATCTTTTTTCATGAGTATGGTTTATCATTCTAAAAAATATATATACCTAGGCTATTTGTATTCTGCACAATGCTAGAATGTAGGACTTGAAACACAACACTCAACATCTAAGGTAAAATATGTACATTTCGATTCTGAATGAGGCACTTAATCAGCCAAAACCTGCATCTGACAGACTAGTGATGAATTATAGGATTTTCAGTAATCCTCCAATAAACAAAGTGAACACTGTTCTTCATGCAGAAACTGCTGGTTAAATCACTCACAACATAGATCTGGTATTCTTGCTGGAAAATATGACATTACTTTGATTGTCAGACAGCCTTCTAGAAACACTCCAGCTTGCCTATATATAGGCACACAGTTTAAAAGAAAAATTATGTGATAGAAGTCATAAACATACCAAAATCCTACCTAGCAATGTAGATCTTGAAAGAGTTTTCTGTACTTTAGATCAAGGGAGAAAAATACTTTCAAAAATGTGCTGTGAAGGAAGGAAAAAGGATTACATGAAGCTGGAATTATTTTGCAAAAGAAAATTAAGCCTGTCATCCCTCTCCAACAGACTGTAAAGATGTCTAATATAAAAGTCATTTTGTCACCTGTAAGAGCTAGAGCTTTGCATGGTATTTGGAACAAGACCTGCCTCACAATGGTAAATTCGCTATATGTTTGGCAGGAAAAAAGTACCACCACCATATATTGCAAAACTTTTTCATTTCTGTGCCAGGCCAAGATCACTTATACCTTGATGAAATGTGTGTTTCAAACAAGTTTCTGGGTCAAAAATGTGGTGTATGTACCACTCTGTGTTTTAAAGTGAAATTTTGCCACAGCAGAAATCATTCATAGAATAATTACAACTAAAACATCTATTCTACCTCTTGGACAAAACAACCTGTACAAATGGCAGATTAACAAAATTAAATTACATCACCCCCCACTTTGATTTTAAAGTGAAATACAAAATTTTCCTTAGTATAGTGGGAAAACTTATCAACATTTTCTTTCAAATTTCTTCAGAGAGCAAGTTTCTCAGATCTCCATAGGTTCTAGGCAGGGTGGATAAAAATGAAAGAATTTTTAAAATAGCTGTCTTTCAGATCTTGCTTTATTTAAAGACATTTTTCTTTTCAATTTTGCCATTAATATTTAAATATGAAATTATTATTTCCAGTGCAAAGGAGCAATCTAGGAAACACAATTCATTAAGACACAAAAACATTCAGTAGTATTTAAAATGCTTAAGAAAAATTAACTCTCTGAAAAAGTGGAAGCCAAACACAAAGTAACTGGAGCTAGAATAAACTGAAATGTTAAACCAGCTTTTGAGAGAAACAGACTATTCTGCAGGTGCATAGTGAATATTTGCTTCATTACAAATTTCAACTACTTCATTCAAAGCTGAAAAATCAACTGGGATTTTAAAAGCCAGGAAACCTTGTTTTCGTCTTACAATTCATGAATAAAAATGAGGTGAGAGGCTGAGATCCAGTTTTAAAATCTTGAAGGCCATGGTAACAAGAAACAATCAGTTCAATTCAGTACTAAAGATAAAATTGGATTTAATAAGTCAGTAAGTTTCAAATCAAAAACACTTTTTTTGAAAGTTATTTTCTCTTCCATATGCATGCTATACAAATTTTATTTTACTATTTTTTTCCCAAACCTCGTGTTATGCACAAGCAGCACAACCATTGGTAATGAATGTTTATACTAACATTGTTTCAATTTTGTGAAAATGAGAAAACATACTAAATGTATATTAACCTACACTACTGCTAAATTGTATTGCCTTATTAGAAAAAAGTGACACCATTATCATAACTATAAGTCTTTAAATGGCTTGAATTATCAAAGACAACCAGCCTTTCCCTAACAAACAAACAATCAATCAAACAAAAAGATTTAAAGCAACAGTTTTTCTATTTTACTATTTGAATTATAGTCAGGGGCACTTCAGTTACTTCAAATTTTTCTACCCTGTTCTTCTTTGCTTAGAACTTAAGTGAGAAGTGAGATGAGTTACGGTCCTTGGAAATAACTTAGCCCGTCTGCTAAATGCATTGCATGTTTCTTTCATAGCAGCAGGAAAGAGTTCTGAAGCAGAGCTGAGATCACTTTTGTTGAGAAAGAGTGTAAAATTTCATTTTATACTTTTGATAAAAAAAAAAAATATAATATTCTAAATATTCTATATTTTATATTATTTATATAATTTTATGGATATTTGAAATATAAAAATCAAAGTGCTACATGCTGGAAATTTAAGCTCTAAAAATATGATTGTATGGACCTGAGAGAGGGATTTGCTGGTTGGTACCACCTCTTCCCATTATCTGAATGTTGAAGAAAACCTAAAATTAAAAGGACTTAGTTTCTATTTTAGGACAAATTTCCTCTTTCTCATGTCATAGGAGTGATATTGCCTTCAAACAGCAAGTCACAGTCTTCATGAGAGAGGACAGAAGAAACACCCCCAGATTGAAATACATCAGTAAAAAGGATAAGGGAGGCAATAGCCTGCAACATTTCAGGCCAGAGAATGACATTGTTTTAAAGTCTCACAGTAGTAGCATAACAACCATAAAAAGACCTCCACAATTAATGAAATTGTGCAGTGAAAAGTCTTCATCAGGTTGCTTTCAATTAAGTCATTTGACATTATAAATTTATCTTTAATTTCCTGTCAGAAATGAATGAGCAGGGAGTTGAAAGGGGCTACAAGGAAGTGTTTCCTGCAGTAGTCAAGTTACACAGATGAAGTCAGACCACTTCAAATCCCTAGTATGGGCTATGTGCTTAGCACAGCTGGCACTTGAATTCAAACAGTTTCATACTAAACAGCATTAATAAACACGTTGAAGACAATTTAATGCAAAATAAATAATAACATGATATCTTCTATTGTTTTTTCATTTGAATGCCTAGCAAAGTGCTACAATTGTGTTTACCAACAGAAATAAAACGCGTTTAGCCAGCTTCCTAATTACCTAAAAACTTGTATTACTGACTCAGTCAATTTGATGCAACCCTGATCCCAGTCTGAAGGTCTGTATTTTTGCCAGGCAGTTCCATCACTTAAGTAAAATATAAATTACTAAAGAATGGAAATTGCAGGTTGTGATACAATTTAGGCATTCTGGAGAAAAACCACAATACTAAGGTACCAGTTTTTTCCCTTTAGTTTGCCAATTTAATCAAGCTTTCCATTTACAGGACCAATTTCGTCTCTAATATTGATTGGCATTAAATTTGACCATATTTTTTTGTTGTACAATGTATTGGCCAATATTTAACAAGAGGTTTTCCTTACACTCTGGATCTTAGCACTGCAAATAGTATGTGATATATAGATTATTTAAAGTCTGACCAGTTCCACTGAACTTCTTCAATTCCTTTTTAAGATAAAGTTATTTATATTCAAATTAATATAATCATTCAGGCAGCTACCTGGTAATGCAGAAAAATAAACACTAAGAATTCTGTTGCAGTTGTACCATGTAAAGATATTGTTGAGCCAAACATACAGATGTACGTATCGTGTAAAATTACTTATGACAATCATATACACATTATACACAATATACACAAGTTGCCTGAGCTCTGATACTAGTTTAGGTGCTAAAAATGCTATAAAATAGACATTTGCACCCATGACCTCAGGCACGGGTGGCTCTACATATGTCCTGATTGTCAGTGGACACTCACCTTTGTCCTTCAGCTGTTTGCTCACAAAAGGAAAGGCAAATGATTAAATTGATGACATAGGAGTCTGTACTGAAGACAAATGTAGTACAACAGCACTAATATTTCATTATTTTGAGCAGTGTTTCAGCTTTCCAAGTCATTTACTACCAGCACCACCATGAGACCCAAGCACACACTTCAAGAACTCAAAGAATCTCTAACTCAAAGAATTCAAACTTAAAAAACCTCTAACTGCCCCCAGCATCAGGCATTTTGCACACTACATGACATCAGGTGTTAGCATTAGGCAGGAGATGGGCCAGTGGTAGAACATGCGCTTGGAGCATAGAACAAAGGAACAGAAGAACATAGCAAAGACCTAAGTGATGCTCCCTGTGGACTCTGCCTACTCATCTGCTTGCTTTCCACTCAGAACCATCTTATCTTTCTTTAGAAGGACCCAGTGGTGTATGCATTGGCTCTCCACAGACTCAGGGCTGAGCAGATGAGATATTTAAGTCAGAAAACTCTGGCTTACTTGAGTTCATAGAGTTCAGAGCAAGAACATTTAGGCAATGTAAGAGCTTCACTCTCCCATTCACTTCAAGTACCATGCAAGCTGGCTATCTGCACCATAGGGTGTCAGAATTTGGCAGGAATAAGGAGTCAGATTTTGGCAGCATTGTGATAGAATTGGAAATCTAGTTAGCTTGTTGAAGAAGTAGGTTGTCCAGTCTTTTCTGGGAACACCTCAATGCACTGGGGAATTAGAGGTGGTTGAAACAACCTCTGACCTAAAACCACATGACCAAACATGGCTACAACTAGTTGGAGTACTGGCATGTGCAAGTGAAGAAACAACAGAAGTTTTCTTTTCTAGTACCCAGACAGAGATACTTTTTCTCTGGTGTCCAGCAAAGAACAATAGAAATGGATTTCAATTAGACCACCAAAAGGAGACAAGGAGCATAAGTACAGATCCTTCTTTTCAGATGCAACATCTGAAAGCAGATGGGAAGGGCAAACTCACCTCCAGCTACGTATAACTGAAATAAGTTCCACACACTCAGTTCAGTGTGAAAGGCATCTAAATGTTTGTTAAACACAAACCAGAAGTAATGTTGACTTGATCCCAGAACATATATAGCTTATATATAGCAGTTAAAGCAGTTGATGGTGGTTACATAACTGCATTTGAGGCAATAAGCATTCTTCCATTGTCCCCAGGTAAAACAAATTAGGCCACTCTTGAGCTGAAATAAAAATATTGGTGATGTTCTACCAATTAGTGAGTTCAATAATTATTTCTTTTTAAACATGTTACTTTCTTGCACAATCAACACTACACGTTGCTAAAATTGACAGCTGTGGACAGGGCCCACAACTGATGCCATGCTGGTCTAACAATCAGTGAACTGTTTTCCCAAGCATATAAGTTGTAAACACATAAACCCTGCACCGTTGTAATTATGTGGTAGCAACAATATAATTATGATTGTATTGACCAAACAGGGACAGTTTGGAGGAAGAAATGAAATGGCAAAGAAACATCACTAAGTAACAAGATATGAAATACAGGATTCAGCAACTTAAATGCAGCACGTGGTATCCATCTTCTTTTATAGTTGAAGCAGAACAGGCAATAGCAATGTAGAAGACCTCACTAGAGCTGATTTTAAATACCCTCAATTCAATACATTTAAGATATATTTCGTAGTATCTGGTTAAGAATAAATATCTTCTATTTCTCTATATAAAAAAGGAATAATCTTAAGAGATAGAAATGAAAACATAACTCTTGGTAAATACTGCAAAATTGAAGGCTATTTTTTCAAAAGAAGTCAGCAACCCTAAACACTTCTTCACAGAAAATTATTTTCACAGCTGCTGAACATTGGGTACATGGGAATCTTATCATAAGAACATCACTTCCAATTTTAAAATTAAATCTCTGTGTGTAAAATAACTATTATAAAAGCAAAGCAAAACTAGTCAAATCAAAATTTTACAAAAGGCTATTTATTTACTAAGAGTACAATTTAAACATGGAATAAATCCACTGTGAATTTTCTAAAAAAATTGTATATTTTATACTGCCTCCATCTCAGATGCACTGGAGATACAAGTAAAGAACGCATGCACTCTTTCTGCTTCTGCATTCACAGATGAGGGCTGGAGGATCTAATGATGCTGATTTATTGGCTCAGATTGATGACAGATCAAGTTTCTTAGAGGTTCTATAGTCAGTAATGCCACTGGTCTCTCCCTCTTTTATACCTTGTATTTATGTTTCTGTAATTTGAACAAACTTTGTCCAAATTATTGAACTCTCTCTCTCTCTTTAGCATATATATCTGGTACTTACAACCTTTATAACCTTTAACTCTTACCAATTCAAGTAATCTTCCTCAACAAAGAAACTGTTGGTTGTTAGCATGTGTTTTCACTGATATTCTGCAATTTTAAAAGACTTATTGAAGAACTGTTGAAATGATCTCATAGTTTAATATAAATGTATATTCTAAAAAGTAGCGATCTAATTAAACAAGAACAAAATTATTAAATATTTATTCTGTTTTTCTATATTTTAAATGAGAATTTTCCTCCCATTTTTGTTCATCTGTTTTCTAAAGACCTACTAAACATAAATCTTGTGCTACAGTACCTCTGTAAGCTGAAGGCAAACAAATCAGGTAACTCTCATGCTCCTGAGCAAATATTTCCAAAAAACCCCTCTCAAACATACATTAGAAATGTTCTTCAAAGGCAAGTCCCTGAAGTCACAGGAAGAAAGACAGACTTGCCATGCATTAAGAGTTAAATTTATTATTTTTATTTTAAAATAATTTTATTTTTATTATTGTGTAATGTTTATCCTATTGTTATCCTATCCCTACTAAATATTTTGTCTCTGTCTTTCCTGTAGGCCCCCTTTAGCACTGGAGGGCTTCTGTAAGTTCCCCCAGGACCTTCTGTTTTCAGGCTGAACATTCCCAACTATTTCAGCCTGTCTTAATAGGAGAGGTGTTCCAGCCCTCTGACCACCGTCATGGCCCTTGTCTGGACTTGCTCCAAGAAGTTCTTATCTTTCCTGTGCTGAGGGCTCCAGAGCTGGGGTCTCATAAGAGCAGAGCACAGGGGGATAAACTCCTCACTAGACCTGCTGACTATGCGTCTTTTGATGCAGCCCAGAATACTATCAACTGTCTGGGCTGCAAGCACACATTGCAAGCCCATGTCCAGGTCTTCAACCACCCATACCCATAAGTTCTTCTTGGCATGGCTACTCTCAATCCTATTGTTCCCCATCCTGTATTGATATCGGGGTTGACTTCACCCAGGTGCAGGACCTTGCACTTAGCCTTGTTGAACCTCATGATGGCACTGGTACAGCAGTTCCTGTTCTGGTCCCTCTAGATGGCATCCTGTCCCTCAGGTATGTCAACCATACCACTCAGTTTGGTGCTGTCTGCAAGCTTGCTGAGGGTGCACTTGATCCTACTGTCTATGTCATTGACAAAGATATTAAACAGTGCTGGTCGCAATACGGACACCACTTGGTACTCATCTCCATCTGACCATTGAGCTGTTGACTACTACCCTCTGGATGTGAGCATACAACCAATTCCTTAATCCACCAAACAGTCCTCTCATCTAATCCATCACTCTCCAAATCAGAGATACGGGCGTTGCGGGGGCTGTCTCAAAAACCTCACAAAGTCCATAAGATGATAGTCCTTTAAACCTTTACATCCAAAATGAAGACAGTAAGGGAGAAGGTAACTATATAATGCATTTACTTCTCATTAGCTTTATGGTCCATTGTTTTCCCTCAAGGAGTGGAAAACTGTGCAATGTACATTTTTCTACTCTCATTTCTTGTTTTCCATAATAAATGAAAATTAAAATGAATAAAGTTGGTTTAAAAAGGCAGAAAAAGGTAAAAGTAGTATTTCACCTAGAAATAGTATTTCTCCTGGAAAACAGACATCTCACAATAAACCTGGACATCTATCAGCTGAAGGGTTAACAAATTTGTTTCTAGCCTTACTTTTCTTAAACAGATGTTCCACACAACATTAAATAGGAGCTAGAAGGAGGGAGGGGGGGGAAGTGGGGGGGGGAGGCAGAGAATGAACTTTGGTGTAATACGGAATTTTTAAAGGCATTTCCTTCTCCCTAAGAGCCAAAAGCTGTGATCACTTAAGTCTTTGCTTTTTTAAAATCCATATTAATTTTGTAGCTTTTGCCAAACTAAATGAATCCAGTCTTTGAAAATCTTTTTTTTTTTTAATTATAATTTTCCTAGTCATACTCTAGGTCTGACTTTTTTCCAAGAATGTCAACAAAAAATGTATATATATTTCTCCCTAGACAATGAATTCTTCTTAACTGCTTGGATGTGTGCAACAACAGTAAGTTAGTGTTCCAGATCTTAAACTCTCAGATGTAAATAAATTCATTTTACTCAAAAATTACAAAAACAAACACTCATTTCTTCTGGAACAGAGCTTCTTGACTCATAAAGAGAATAAATTGACTCATTCAAGAGAATAAATCTGGATTTGGGTTGGTTTTGGGGGTAGGGGGGGGTTGATGTTGTAAGCTTTTTTAATTTGCCAAGGATAATATCAAGTAATGATAATACAGCTGTTGACCCTGAAATTCAAATACCACTTAGTGGTATAGACTAATATTATGAAATGTTATAGAATATTTTCTAAAACTGCATTTTGGGATGATTTTCTTAATGAATAACCTGAAATCAATCATGTTTCCATAGAACATTCCGGATTTTTGACTATGCAGATGTTAGATATTCTTTATTCTTCCTTTATGTGAAGTCCTGAATGGAAGGATAAATAATTTAGGAACATGGACACCCACATAAAATATTTATTTCACTCCTAAAGATCTATAAAATATTTTTTTAAAATTCAGAATGTTGTTACATCTGAAATGGCAGAAGAAAGGGAGAAATTTCTCATCCATTGCAATAGTTACACATCTGCTGAACTATGTTAACTACAAAAGTTAGAAGTAAATAGAAAAATTAATTTCAAAAAAATTGTGAAAGCTGTTTTGGCCTCTGCAGATCCAGACTAATCTTTTTCTGACTTTTCTATATTCTACTTATGTACATGACACATTAATAGCACTTTTCCTGCTCTGCTTTCTCATTTCCAAATTCATGCCTATTACATATAAGTAAAACAATTTTAAAAAGAATTAGCCAGTTTTAGCAGGCATAAAGGAAATCAGATGGGAAAAGAGAACAACAGAAGAATATTGATAAATTATGGATGATGTGATAAAAAATTCTTGCTGGGTAGGGCTCCATATTTATGTGTGTGTTGACAGTGTTTCCTATAGAAGCGACCTTTAGTAAACCATTGACAGCAGTGAACTGGACTGCAATGTGGAAAAAAAAACCAGCTAGATCAGTTAAATACACTAAAGAAAAAGACAATCTTAGAAACGTTCAAAACAAACAAAAATGAAGTAGCATTAGATGATTCCCATTCAGTATTGATGAGAGAATTCCCAAAGCAGATGCTACTTATGCAAAGAGGAGGAAACTGGTCCATCCCTTTGCATTTCTAACATAGGGAAGGTATCCATCCTGGAGGACAAATAGGAGGTTTTTTTTTTGTTTTGCAATGTTGTAATGTAATGCCCAGTCTTTACAGATAGATTTTTTCACTTAAATTCCAAAATGTTAATGGAATGAAAATTTTTGTTTATTATTTCCTCTTACTCATTTGCCTATAAATTATGCTTTTATCTGCTTTAACCAATGTTTGCTGTGTGCTGAGAAATTCAGTTGTGTCCCAAGCTCCTGTTCTAACAAATGCAGAATTTTGCCTCTTTACAAGCTCAAATAGTAAAGATCATTTATTTCTCTTTCTCTGGTATGCACCTGATTTATTTAGTCATTGTACATCCAATATGTAATGTAAAAAAAAAAATCAGGAAGAAAGTTTATCAGATTCTCAGTACTCTGAGAGCAAATCATGTCTTTTGGAAGGCTACATAGTCTGGCACACCAATAAAAGCTCTGAAGGTCTATTGTGCTGCAACTTCCAGCATTCTTTTAATGCAAACTTTTTTCAGAAATGAAGGCATTGAAGTCAATGAGGAACTTCTTGGTAATAAATAATAATTATAATAATAAATAATATTCATAATTAGCAATAGCAATAACAAAATCAATTAAAATAACCACTACTGACTTGGCAATATATGGGACATTAGAAATCCTGATACTGTAGTGCTATTTCAAACACTACAAGAAAGACAAACGCAACACACAGATTAGGCATATAGCGAATAAAGTCTCCATATCAGATGTTTATATGCATTAAAAAGACACACTTTCCAGAACTTTTGAAATGTAATCAGTAATTCAGCACATGCTCTGCAAACAGGTGTGATTTGATCATAGCAGAAGTACCAAGCCTGAAGTCATGACAGAACTTGACTTGTACATACAATAGGGAAACTTTAACACCCAACTGTTAGGAAAGCTGGTAGTACACAACCAGCTTCTGGGAGCTATCAAAAGATATACAGAATCAGTTGTGTTCTCTTCAAGCTCCTGCATGCTATTTTTCTTTCAGCCTGTAAGACCCACAGGAAAAGTGGCCTTCACTGCACCACATGCATCACACACGTGATGGAAAGTAGCAAGAGGAGGAGGAATTAGCAAAACACAAGCCTATTCATAGACCACTAATATTTCTGACCGAAAGCATACACTTAAATCTTCAACAAACCAGGAGGCATACTACTTGCCTTTTAACTGCAAGGAAATTCAGTAGTAGCCCAGACAGTCCAGGTTTTTCAGTAGGGAAAAAATAAAATATCCATCACTAGAACAACAGCTTCAATCTTTTTCTCAAAACCCTTCTTGCTGTTGAAAGTAACTTTGTACTTTCTGGTGATGACCGAGGTAGCTGAACAAATACCAAATACCATCAAGACTTGTTTCAAAATGTCCAGTCCTCCTGAGATTTCAGAAGTAGTTCTGTAGACACCAAAAGACTTCATGAAGTTGGAGTGTGGCTCATAAAACCCCCCCAGATTCTGTATATGTGGTTAAAAAACCTCCTATCTATGGGTTTTCCCAAAAATGAATGAAAATAGTCCTCAAACGGTATTGAGCATCACTAAAAGTGGAAGTTGCATGCACTTTTCAACAGTGATGTTGCAAAAGAATCACAGTTGTACATCTTTATTCTGCTTGCCACTTTACACTTAAAAAAAAACACAAAAAAACAAACCCAATGAAAAAAACTTCAGCCCTTGCATAGTGAATAAACTATTATTTACATGAAAATAACTAGAAACTTGGCAGTATTTTTTCATTCTTCCTCTTTTCATGTTCTGTTTATACTAAGCATGACCCTTCTGGAGGAGAAGAGTTCACAAGGGAAGAGAAAATGAACTGTGTGTTCAATACATTAAGCCTACAATGTCAGGGCCCTGCTGTGCAGAGGCCAACATTTATATTGCAACCATTACTTACTTTTGCTAAGCATCAAGTAACACTTGAAAGATAATAGAAATAGAGAAGATTTTCAAGTTCTCCTCAAGTTTCCAAATGCAGACAGTGCACTGATAGATGATAGCAACTAAAAGTAAGCTGTTATTTTTAATACTTATTAAGGTAACTGCTTTTTAAAAATCTGTTCTCCTTAGCATAAGCTGTTTTCATTGAAATATTTTGGGGTGCTCACTGCCTGCAGAGCAGCTGTACTTTGTCATAGTTTGATGAAACAGACCTGCTCTGACAAGGAACAGGTTTACTAAGGGCTGTCATTCATATATGCTGAACCATAGTAGGAGATCAGTCACTTTCTGAGCCCATGCCCTGCTCTTTATAAATGTCCCCATGTGTTTGCAATTAGTTGCAAACTGAATGTTCTGGCAGCAAAGGTTATTTTCCAGACATGGGTTGGTGAGGTTTTCCCTCTGCCCAACTAAGACTCAATCTTAGCATGTTTAATAACAATATAGACAAACAGTAGGCTCGCATATATATATATAATATCTTAAACAGAAGAGTTTATTTGCCTTCCTTTGCAAAAATTGGATGTGCTTTAGATCTAGATGGCCACAGAATTGTTCTGTGTAGATTTTAGCAATCTATAACAAGCAACAGAAGCCTTGCAAAGCACAGAAGATTTCTGAAATCTTTTTAGCTGCTGTACTAGATTGCATTGAATAAGGGAAATGATTCAAACCCTACTATCTGAAATTTCATTATGCTAATTGTTTAATAAAAAAATAAGTCAGTTGAGAATTCTCTTTCAAGATCTATAATTATTTGCCCATTAATGAATGATTAGTTGCATTTCAATAAATACGCTCATTTGTACACGATAGAGGTGCAACCTACATTTTAGTGGAATAAATCATCACAGCTTTCAAGAACATGTGGGGTGATGTACCACATGTGTATCAAAATAGCGCATTTATGTTTGTTCTTTTACATCAGATGATAATTTTGATATCAACCCTATTGCCTATATCTCATAATTACAAGTAGATGATTTTATGAACAACAGTGGAATAATCATACATAAGGAATATCCTCAAAAAGATATAGTATTAAGGGCTATTGATAATATACTGCTATAACACTAGAGAATATTTTGGATTCAGGAAGGCACTCGAAGAAATATCACATGATTAAATTACATTATTATATAGAATGCTTGCATTTCAGTAGGCTTTCTCTATTGCTCAGTAAAATGAAAATTGTTGTATTTACTTTAAACCTATTGGATATAAAAGGTGAAAATAAGCAAAGTGCAAAGTAAAGTGCCGGAGTCTAAGAGAAAGGATTAAAAATTTATGGGATTACAGTTTTACAGTATTACAAATTTACTAATCAAAACAACTTTTATGGCTTATCTGTCTAACAAACTTAAAGTAAGCACTGTAGCATAAAATGTGAGTTCTGCAATCTAATCTGACTAGGTGACTCCGATATCCTCACAGTACTGTCCTGTTATGATCAAGAGCATCTAAAGTGATGAAGAATAAACCTAACTTTACTGCTAACATAATCCACTGTTTCTTGTCCAAATCATTCTATTGTTACAGTCTGCCTGTTGCTGCATTACAGAGTCAATACTAAGCACCAGATCCACAGTCAATAGTAGCAGCAGTTAAGACATGATTTTCTTTGTTACAAGAACAAATTAAATATACAATAAAACCCATCATTTTCATTCACTATGGAAATCAGAGGGAATTTAAAACATATACAGACTATGAAAATCTGTGCTTGTGGAGCTATTGAAGTCAGGACAAGTTGAAAACTTTTGACCTTTCATCCTTCTACATACAAACCAGACCAGCAAAATGTAATCTTTAAGAGAATGACATGGATTATTCTTGGGCAGCACCATTGATATATATGCATTTTAAAGACAAGGATCAGGAGAAAATACAGTCAAAAGAGTTGACTCTGCAAAGGGCTTTCTTGTAACATCGGGTTACAATCAGTAGGATTATTCACGTGACAAAATGCTATGAATTAGGCTTTAAATTAAGAAAACATCAGGATTAACTAATACAAGAAGGACAAGAAAAAGGTTGGATGAAAGTGAGGAGTCTAAATTATGCAGTCTTCAAGGAAGGCAGCATATTATGCTGGTATTTAAAAATGTCTGTTTAAAGGAAAAATTATTAGATGATTCTCAAATTTCATAGCTACACATAAACCATAACCAATTACAGTCAAACTGTATATCCGTATTATATATTTAATACAGATGGTTTAAAATACAAGCTTAACATCTAGTTCTCTTCAGTGCCTGGAAGGAAATAAGAGTTGATTCAAAAACCAAATGCAATTTAATTTTTCCAGTACTGAGTCAAATACCAAGGTAACCTTACAAGGTAATTTGATTTCATGATACTTTTACCATTTGGGAATGAAACAGTCTGATAGCAGCTTCCAAGAATTCAGCATAATTAAAGCCAGGCACAATCATAACCAGGATTTGTGCATGAGCCCAAATTATAGGTGGAATTTCATTCAGATTTGCCCTTCAAGTTCTCCAATATTTGTACTATTAAATACATGGGAAGAACAGACCTGAATAGAAACATAAGGGCATTAAATGAAATTGGACTTTTAAACTTTTTACTGTTCAAATGAAAAACAAAATAAATGCTTTGATTACATAATGAAGGAAAACAAGAGAGAACCAAAATGAGATCCTCATGCACACTGCTTGAAAAGATCAAAGTCACTTGATCAGCCATTTACAGTCCTGAAGTACCAAGACCTACCCCCTCCACACTCTACAGATGAGTGAAAATCTGTATTGTTGTGTCAGTACAGGATTATACTTTCCTTTGTCATCTCTATTGTGAACAACAGAAAGATACAAATAATTTCAATATTGTCCAGGAAAATAGTTGAAAATTCCTGTTTCCACATTTTCCTATCACCAGCACCTCTGTTTACCTAAGACAGTGTACCTTAACTTTGTTAAAACACTCCAATCCCCAACGTCAATTACTTTCCAGAGCTCACAAGCCTCAAGACTCATTAGAAGTATCTCATTCATGGTTGACCATGGTGAAGGAATGCTGGTAATATGAAGGAACAAACAAGAAGATAAAAAGTAGTAGGCATGGCCAATAGTATGATTGCACAGCACACCCTGCATTTATTTTGAATTTCCCATCAGAAATGTAGTTTCAGTCTTCAGCTTCATTTGCCACCTACAGTTTAAAGTTGCTAAGAGATGTAAATATGTAACAGATCAGTCATTCATCTTTCTGCCAATGGAGAATTACTGCACATAATATGTTTTCTAGTGTTTATCCAGCTCAGTTTTATGATTTCCAA
>VZRU01021380.1:0-31289 GCA_013398155.1 Pedionomus torquatus | reverse complement strand
CAAAAAAAAAAAAACTTGAAGAAAAAAAAAAAAAAAAAGAGGAAAGATTTCCCATGGATTCATTAAAATAGGTATATATTGGTTATACATGTATGTATATAGGTTAATTGGAATCTTATTGTCTACGGGTTGTGTTGCATACAGCAAACCTCTGTCAGCCATTATTTTTTCCAGTGACAAAACACCAAAAGTATAACGTATCACACTGTTTTCATTAACTTTTTTTTAATCAAGCAGAACCTGAGCTGAGAAAGACCTGAGAACCTTGATTTTTTTTTCCATCTCTGTAAGGTTAAAAATGTAACCTGCAGAAACATAAAATGCAAATATACTGCTGGAAGAAAATGTTACTTACACATGTTCTCCTTTGGGATGTGACTGGTTGCCATTACTCTCTACCTCATGCTCTCCACTGATGGGAAAGCAGATATCCTGTTTACATTGCCTGCCCCAGCCTCTTGTTAATTATGTTGGAGATCTTTTCTTTTTCATAGCTCTCTAGTCACCGTACCATCTTTGTGTAGAAAGCTGAATGTTACTCTATAATATCCAAGTTAGAAATTTTGTTGGTAAGAGAATGTTATTGGAACATTTTTTGACTCAGTGATAATTTCCTTTCTCCAGATCCTCAAAAGTAACTGATTTTAACTTTTCCAATCATGAGTATTTATATTAATTTCATTGCTATGGCACCTTATTTCATTTTTTGCAGTACCAATAGAAACAGCAGTAGCACCAGTAGTAGGATCTGAACAGTACCAAAATTTCACTGTAACTCAGGGAACTTTATTACTTAACTTCATTGATAGGATCTTTGAAACTACATACTACTCAGGAAAAGAATTTCAAGCAATTCCAAAGCAGGCAAATAAAAGCAAATTTAAACAAACACTGATTTTAAATCTTGCAGTGGGATGAAAAGCCTTGCTTTGGTCAGACATCCAATCCCGTGATATCCAATGCACAGACACAATAAATGTTCAAAGATAAGTGACAATACTACATGAACTGGCAGCCTGTAGGAAAAATAAATGATCAACTTGATGAAATACAGATGAAAGATCAATGAAAAGTCCATGAACTAAAGAACTATATTTTGCACCAAATTAAAGAATATTCAGATCTTCAGTTTTGATCCAAGTATGGCACATAGCAATAGCTTACCCTTCAGGTAATTAAAGGCACAAAATATATACTCACCCACCTGAAGATGAAAGAATTTTATGGAAAGAGTTTTGTGATTATTTAATACAAAACAGACTGTGTCATAAAAATATGCCTGTGCTTGTTGCATGAGTTTTTCTGTATTATATGGAAGGTATGAACCTAATTCTGTACAGATGAATCATCCAGTAAAAGTCTAGTATATCACACCACCAACAATTTTGGAGAAAAAAGGCTGCAACAGCTTCATTGCTGTTCCTAAAGAAGTAGCTTCAGTGCTTTCTTTTGTGCTGCTTGTTCCATATTTTGAGACAAAGCTCTTAAGAAAATCTTAAAGTTCTCATTGAATGTGTGTCCTTACCTCTGCATCACACTTCTGCCTTCTCTAGGATAATGTTTGCCTTAGCACAGTAAGTGAAAATTTGCTTTGTAATTTTGGCAGGGTTACCTACCCTCCAGGCACTTTCCTTCCTTTCTTTAAAGTATAGAGGGAAAGGAAAACAGGAATACAAGAAACAAGTAATTCAGGTAATCAAAGCACTATCTCAAAAGACAAAACAAAGTCAGTGCCACAGAGCAACAAAGCTCTTTCTAGGATCAAATTTATTTTGGCAATTATTGCTGCCCTGCCTTCTTTTTCTGAATGGGAGGAATGACACAGAGGCCTGCAACTAACCTTGCTATGTAGACTTGGATAGTATAGGAAGGGAATTTGCATTTCTTCTATGATTTGGATTTACCTTTATGTTTAGAGAAAGCCAACTGTAAAAAGCTAGGTGCAATGTAAAGATAAGCAGAACACGAGACTGTGCTCCACTTGAAAATATGGTGAAACAGACTTCTCTGAGTAAAGCTGGCATGACCATGAGGAGGACTCTTACACTGAGCAATGGGGAAGAGGTTGAGATATATCTGTAATTTCTATATCTGGAACACAAGACAAGGTAAATCAGGCAGACAAGAATACAGCAATAAGTAAATCAAATCAGTAAGCAGAGAATGAAAAGCAAGGGGAAAGTCCTAATGTGAATGAGAAAAGCACTTGGCTATGCAAAAGAATTAATTTATTATGCCTTATACCACTAGAATTTAAAGCATAAACAATCAGAAGCAACCAAAACATGATCCAGGCATTTGAATGCCATGACTTTGTTAATGTGTAAGGCTTCAGAACAGATTTTTAAGGAAAGAATAATTACTAAGCAGATAAATCATAAACAAAAGAAATTGTAACATAGGATCTGTAATAATTCTATCAGTTTTAGCCAATATCTTTCTCTCATAACAGGACTGATTTTACAGACAATGCCTTCTAGCTTAGGTTAAGTAAAGCATTTGATATACAGAAATTTATATGAAGTGTCAGACGAATGATGAGGTAATACAAGAGCAAACAAAAAATGAGATTGTAGTAAGTTCCAACAAAGTGAGTTTGACTGTTATGAGATTATTAGTAAAAATATGAAGCAAGATTGTTCCAAGCACTAGCCTGTGTAGGACTTTCCTAATAATGTTGGAAAAAATGTCGGAAGTTTGTTGCTGAAGCCACTTAATCACAACACAAGTGATGGCCTGTAAAATGCCTAAGAATGACCTGTGGATCTGGATCAGAATAGTGGAAAAAATCAACATCAAAATAATGAGATCATAGAGTTAGAGACTAACATAAAATTCCATAGTATATTGGGAATTCATCAGTCAATTGAGACGAAGATGGGTCTGAATATACTAGTAGAACACAGACGTGAAACAGGAAAATAAACTCCTTAAATATTTCAGGCAAGACATTACAGCACTGCAGAACTAGCACCATTGTATATCTTATATAGCAAATGGAATTAATACCACATACATTAAAGGAACAGAAAACAGAATATCTACAGACAAAGGAATTGAGACATAGTACATACAGAATATGTGGAAACAAGATTTGTTTGTTTCCCACAGCAAAACAAAATAAAAAAAATTCATGCCTGCTTTCTGTGGAAGGTTCAGGGAAGGTAAACCCAGGGTAAAAATAACTACTTGCACAAAAATAAATAGACATAAACAAGCACTGGATAAACTTACACTCAAACCTGAAGATTCCTACCTGTTAAAACAATCAGGTCCTGGAACAGCCTTTCCAATTGGAGTGGCAGAGGCAAGAAAACATTAGCTGTTTCTCATACAAACTTTGATAAGTTTAAGAAAGAGTTTATATGGCACAGTGCCTTCAACAGCAGAAAACTGCTTAGTGATGCAGGATGTTCCTTATAGTCCTAGGAAGCCTGTTTTTTTCCCCTTGGGTTCAACAGCTCATAAAGAATTTGGGCTTCCACTCTTTCCCTTGCAGCTGATCCCTGTTAGAACTTACTGGCTGTGAAAAAGGAGTCCCTGAGACAGTACAGAATATGAGCACCAATACCCAAGTGATTAATGCCAGAGTGAGGAGGAAATAAGAAGCCAGCAATGTGCTTTGCACTTCATCCTGCAGATGTGGACTGACCCAAGCAGGATATACTCCAGATGCAACTTGCCTGACTGAGAAGGTGACATGGGCAGGGTTCTGGTCTCACTAAATTTCACATGAGAGTCCAGAAAAAATAATGGTCCAAAAACAGCACCAGAGGGAAACAGCTGTGGACAGAGGGTAATGTGATTGCCCCTGTTAGCTGCAGTAATGTTAAATCAGCTTAACTGCAACAACAAAAGTAAACACATGCTGAATGTGGGCTGAATGTGAATTCAATGCAAGACTAGCTTAGGTGGCTTTGCTCACTGCTGATGGAACTGGAGCTCTGGGGATTGTTGAGACACCCACACACTGCTCTGAAAAGTCACAGATCAGTCCAGTTGAGTTTGTTAATTGATCCCAGCATTTTTGGCACAGATCTGTGTGCAGTGATGACCCACCTGAAGATAAAAACCCTTGGCTGTGTGTGATGACTTTGGGGCATGGAGTTGAAGAGGCTAAAGATAGAAAATCTAGACTCTGTGAATCTCAACCATCACTTTTTTTTTTCTCAGTTAGGCCACAGCAATCCATTGCTCTAGAGCACATAGATTATAGCTTTGTGTTGTAATAAAAGCTGTATACAGCCCTTTCTTCCTTCTAAAACTGTGCAGCTTACCTTTCAGATACAGGCATTAAGTAATTNCCCCCCCCCCCCTACTTTTTTAACACACTGTTTTGACAAGAGGCAATTTCTGAATTGAAAAGAAAGTGATTACAAAATTAAATAAAAGTTCTCTGCAGTCCTATACTTCATAAAGGCACAAACTTTTAGATACAGTACAAGGGTTTACCTAAAAATTCCACTTCTCTTTACTCCCACAAGCCCAAGATAAACAGCACTCTAATAAAAGTTGATAGCATGAGCTCTGTTCAAGTGAAACTACTTTATAACTTGACCAACTGTGCTCTCTGCCAGGAAATGATTGCTTTTCCAGTTCAACCCAAGAATGTTGCTCTGCCTTATGTCTGCTGGCAACAACTTCTCTGTTTATGGTCGGGCTAAAAAAGGAGGATTCCAAGGCTAAGTTTAGGCCTCAGATAACGGTGCAAGGATCAACATTTGGTCCTAGATTTTACCATACCAATCATACTGGTTTGTCAGGATACACAGACAAGCCAAGCACATATTACAACATACTGCATCATTTATCAAGCTTCTGTTTTCCTTCCTCTGGTACTTTTTAACTACATCTCCATTCAAATCAAAATCAGGTCTACAATAACAAAACCACAAGCAGGTATGATTGATTTAACTTCCTATAGAAAGTTGACAGTATCACATACTCCTAATTCAAAAGTCACTGTACCAAAGTCTTCATGTAAGAATATCCTTGTACCTTACTACAGAAGATCCTTCCTGATCAGTGCAATGCAAAACTAGCACTGTAACTGGTAAATGTCTTGCAAGATACCACAACATTAACCTTTGAGAAAGAGAAGAAAAATTGTTCCTCCCAAAAGAGAGACATTCAAGTTACATAAGAGGTACAACACAGGAAGCGGGGCACCACACAGCGCTTTCACCTCTGGGACACTTGTGGTGGAAAATGCTGCCAGTATTCCATGTCTCTCTGACACAGAGAGTGAAAACTAAAATTAAACTAACTCCTTATCCTGCACTCAAAAGCAAAGTGCCTCAGCATTAAGTTGCATACTGTAAATGCATTCATTGGAATTTCCCAGGTTTGAGGAGTTATGAAGAAAATCTAGTAGAGGTCAGATAGTTAAAGAGTTACACTGAAACTCTGCATTTATCAAACAACCTACACAGTCACAGTCCATTTATTATTCTACCAGTACATTGACTTATTCACTTGGAGAAAAAGAAAATAAGAATTTTTCAGAATAAAATCCTGTTATAGGCAAAACTGTATAGGGCTGAGGCATTTCCCTTAGTTGCCCTGCAACACAAACCTCTCATCACTGCTTTGAGCATTGAGAAGGAGGACATAAACTATTAAGCAAACACTTATATAAAAAAAGTCCTCTTTCTTCCCCAGTCTCAATTTACCTAATTTTTACCAAATATTAAACTCAATCCATTCACATGGCTCTGGCAAGGTGACAGACAATATAGGAGATTGAAAGGGTGTACGTAATGGATTTCATCTACTAACCCGTGCTTAGGATTTCTGCTACCATATGCTTAACAGTTCATTGCAGCTTTACAGGACTGTTTCTACCCTTCTGTTCCTTGGGGCCCCGGCCCCAGCAGTCCAGGGAACAAGACTGTTCCTGACCTAACCTGGATAGTCCATGCACTGGGGTCTTTTGGGAGTGTCGCTCTCCAGTGTGGTCCACCCATGGGTTCCCCAGAAGTCATCCTGCACTATTGCTGCACCCTGCCTACTTACAGCCTACAACAGATGTGTGTTCAGCCTACTACCCTCACTCCTGCAAAGGACATCTTTAACACTAGGTTACACAAATTTGCATCATAACAGTTTGGACATATCTTCAATAGAGACTTTCTGGAGCAGAATCTTTTCAGGAGGGAATGCCAGAACATAGTATTAACATTTGTAATGTATGTATTAACACATACGTTGAAGTATAAACTTGAAGTATTAACACAGAGAACATAACGGACATTCGGGAGTTGAATGTCTAACACATAACTTGAACACCAGCCTTCTTAGAGTAGTACTTGAAAGCCTTCATTTAGCTTAAACAATTTACTTCCAAGTCCTTCTGCATTACCCAACTTGGTAATGTGAAGTTACTCTCACTCACATACATTTAGGAGAAGGGCTTTTTTTAAATCAAGCTCTTCTCAGTCACACTTCTGTGAGTATCTTGGGTCAGTTGTTACTAGAATTTTTTAATTGTGTGCAACATAAAGATTTTTATTGTAAATGAAGTACAGGAAAAAAATAACTTTAGGTAAAAAGAGTATTTGTAGAATGAAGAAATACTATACTCTTAACCTAAAGAGCTCAGCCAACAAAAAAGCTACACAAATACCTTCAGAGAAATAAAGATGTAGAGACCTAAAAGAAGCACAACTGTCAGAGGAAATAATAAATCAACTGTATGTTTCTAGAGGGTTTCACATACAGAATGACTGGGCAAAATGAAATGAGACTCTCTCAAACACAGGGACAAAATTATATCAAAAAGCATATTTGCAGGGGGAAAGAAAAACAGCAGAATAACAATATAATACTGACATTTTAGAGACATGAAGAACAGGCAGAAGAAATAATACCTCTGGTATATGAAGGGCCTTTAAGGTAAACAGAATATTAATTTATTTTTTTTATAAAAGCCACTTAACACAGAAAAAGGTGTAAACTATATAATCTTAAAATTCAACAACTTCTAAAGGGAGAAAGGGAGAATGTAGCAATATCTGTGGTATGTGGTGCACAGGAGGACCAGACAAGACTTAAAGCCAAAACTGAGGAAAGGGGGAAGAGAAAGGGGAAAAGGAAAAGGGCTGTGAAGAGAAATTACAAGGATTTAAGAAGGAAAAAATGAGGTCTGTCCTGGTTTGAGGTAAAATGAACCAATTTTCTGTTTTTTACTTTTTTAGCTGGGACTCTTCTAACTAACTAAACTCTGAAATTAACAGCATATTGTTCAGAAAACTGTTCACTCTCACAGTGGTAAGACCTGATTATACGAAGGAATGGTATAAAAAGAGGCCCTTGCTTATTGCTATAACAACCAAGGTCAGGTAATTTTATTATCTGCCCCATTGGAGGATCAGAAATAGAAAAGCATAGAGAGGTCACATCTGTAGGGAGAAGCAGACAGGAAAGGTGATCCAAAACTAAACAACAGGGTATTCCAACCCATCTGCATCATGCTCAGCATAAAAGATGAGGGATCAAATGGTCAACTCTCTTTCTTTGATGGCTGATATCCAAGGAGGACCCTGTCTGTTCATCTGCCTTTGACTCCAATCTGTACATTCCTGACTCCAGATCTGTAATTTAGCTCCTGTCAATCACTGAGTCCAGTCTGGAACTTTTCCTGATGACTGCTGGTGATGTCATCGTCATTCTGGGAGCTTGATATGGTTTTGTATATATTGGATCTATTTATTTTCTTCTTACTTTGATTTTACTATTAATATTTCATTAAAGTAGTTTAGTTCATTCTGAACTTTTAAATTTCCTTAGCTTTTCCTCTCCTTTCTTTTGGGGGGGAGGAAGAGCCATCTGTCAGTCTGTTTTTTGGTAAATTTGGCTGAAACCACAACAAGGCCTTATTTTAAATAGCTGGGAAGGGCAGTAGGTTAGCCATAAGAGATGTCAGAAACTGTTTTGGAAACGCAATCGATCTGATATGATGACCTTACTAATAATGCTAGCAAATAGAAATATTTTGAAAATCAGTACATCTCTTAACCAGAAAAAATGAACTGAAGTTTGAAGAGCATTTAAACAAAGCCTTGGAAAACATAAGATTTTTTAGGTTTTGATTTTTTTTTTTTAAAAGCTATTTACATTAATATGACTAAGTTAGTTTTTGAAAAAACAGACATTATTGCTCCAGATCTACTCAGATATGAGTCACAGACAACTCGAGTACAGTCAGAGTCAGTATAAAAACCTATGGTTATACACTTCCTGCTTAAGCTCAGCTTCTTACTGATACGTTTTTAGAGCCTGCTGGTTACTGCAGTCAAACACTGCATGTTCACCTATACAGCCTTAATTTCTATAGCTGGGAACCATATAAGGATATTGCTGTCTGTACACCTAAAGAACTTACCAAAAGTGGATGGCATAACAATTTCTGTAAGAAAATGAACTCCTCTAATAGCACATATATATTGTATTAATGCCTATATAGAACATGGGAGTCATGACATTCATATATTTCTCTCAGCTGAAGGATGCTCAGCTTCTTCAAATGTATCATTCCATGAAAGCAGTTTATTATTTCTCCAATTAATGGTTATAGAAATATTCCCAAGTTAAGAATTTGTCCATGCTGTGAGCAATACCATGGTGATGTTGGGGTCTATATATCAGCTGCAAACAGAGTATATGCTCTAAAGAAAGTGCAATGTCACAGAGGCCATAAACATTAGTCTAAAAGCAGCTACTCAAAGCCTAGAAAGGAAAGCTGGAAAAAAAAAAACGCTGCTTGGAAGAAGAAAACATCCCATAAATTACTATGGTATTGCTTGTGCATTAGGGAAGTGCTGGAACATGTCCAAAGAAGAGCAATGAAGCTGGTGAAGCAGTCTAGAGCTTATGAGGAGTGGCTGTGGTAACTGGGGTTGTTCAGCCTGGAGAAAAGGAGGCTGAGAGAAGACTTTATTGCTCTCTACAACTACCTGAAAGAAGAATGTAGGGAGATGGGGTCAGTGTCTTCTGCCAAGTAACAAATGAAAGAATGAGAAGAAATGACCTGAAGCTGCATTGGGGAGGTTTAGATTGGATATTGGGAAATTGTTAGATTTTGCTACACACAGACTTCACAAAGGACAAACATACATATTCTGTTCCTTTTCTTCTAGAAAAAAAAATAAAAATAAAAATCCTTTGTTCTGAAAGAAATTACTCCTGAAATCAATGTATTTTTCATTTCTAGAATGGATTATTTAATTCTGCTTATCTGATGATAAATACCACTTCCACCAAGAATCTGAACTTCATGAGCCACATTCACAAACTGAAGATAGTTAAAAACATGTAAGACCAATGTCCACTGAGCTTCATTCACTGCTTATTCATTTCAGGGTAAATTTAAATTTCTGACTTGCACTGCTCTCAATAATTGAGTGAGTTTAATGCAAAGAAAAATCTCAAGCCCATTTATGAAATATTGAATCCTACTTCTAATATTCTATGTCACAGGAGATTGTGCAATTATATCATATTCAGATCTAAATATCAGAGTCATCTCTGATAAAAACTTCCTTTATAATGGCATCTTACCATAAGCAGTAGAAAACTGCTTAAGTCAAGTGAAAACAGTAAGGAGGAAGGAGACGGTACAGAAATATGAACCAAGGACCACACACACCACTTGACATGACTCATAATAACTTCCTCTGTGGGACTATGGTTAGATGCAAAGATGTTGGACACCTCTTGGGCACATAATACATTGACAATGTCAGATGGCTCTTTTGTAGGGTCAAGTGCATTTGTATCAATGAACAGATACAGAGTTGTATTCCATAATTAGTGAATATTGACACATGTCTATTGACTTCATCAAGGCTTTATGTCAAACTCATACAATGTGAAGATCTCTTCAGGATACATATCCTTGCCAATAACCTCTCCAGTTGGAGAGTTTAGGACAAGTTGATAACAGACAGAATCACAAATGAAGCTTCTGACCACACATCATAAAGCAGCACTGAAGGAAAAGATGGTCTTTGCTTTTCTTAGAGAACTAGATTTCTTAAATTCTGGGTAACATAAAAGATGTGTAACTTAATGTAAAAGAGTGCAGGACACAAACAGACAAGGTTTACTGTCCCACCAAGCCCTTTGCAGTTTACCTTCCTACACAGAATATTGTTTCTACTACAGTAGCAGAATTCTTTCTGCAGCATTTTGCAGTAATGTTAACTCTTTCTATGCTGATACCTAGAAAACGAAACAACTCTCCATGGGACTGGTGTTCTGTGGAATATCATTTCACAAATTTAAAATGAGATCCAGTGCAAGACTAGTTTATAACAATATTAAATAATTTGAAAAACAGTGAATATATATGTCTTTAAGCAATACTTTATATATATCAAGATACATAATCTCACAGGAATAATCTGACAGGTATTTTATTTTTCTCCCCATTTGAATTATTTAGCTTTCCCTCAATGTCTGTTCCTCCTATTTTCTGGTCCTTCAAACAGATATTCCATCCTGTCCTGGGTCCAATAGGGACAGGGTTAATTCTCCCCAGGACCTATCAGGGGTACGGGTATTCCATCCCATGCCCAGAGGGTAGCCAGGAGCTGGTCGGAGAAGGGGAGGGGGGAGAGGAAGCCACCAGTGGGCAGCAGACTGTTAGCTCTGGGTCCAGCAAGCAATGGTATAGTAATTGTGGTTGTATAGTCCTCTCTCAATAGTGGTGTTTTCTTGTTCCCTTTACTGCCCTGTTAAACTGCCTTTGTCTCAACCCACGAGTTCTGCCTTTTTTTACCGATTCTACCCTTGCAGCTGTCAAGAGACCACAGCTGCACCATGGTTCTTTGTTGCTGTCTGAGGCCAAACCACAACACATATATAACCAGGTCTACAAAAAAACCAACCAACCAAACAAACAAACAAACAAAAACTTAGCAAGAAGTCCCTGTAAATCTATATTTGTATTGAATTTCAAACAAACTAGAGTGGAAAAGAATATAAATACTCTTTCCTAATCTCTCTCCTTTCTTCCTTCCTTCTTTCCTACATCATAATCTCAGATCAAGAAAATTATTTTTTGAAAGAAAAACATGAATGGCACTCAGATAAAAACTTCAGTCACACTATAAATCCAGAAAAAAACTCTCATGTTTGTAAGACCTTTTTATTGGGGTGACATGACAGGAACTGAGGATAATTTTTGAAACTTGACTTATCATAAACATTATAACTTCCAGTATGTCCTCCATAATGAGGTTTTTCTCCTGCAATATCACAATGTAAAGTTAATAAAAACAATTATTTGCAGGATTAGGACCTAAAGTCTTCCAATATTTTTTGTACTGTTAGCCACATTCCTGTTTACATCTTTATATCATAGAGTGCAGAATCCACTAATCAGAACAAGTAATAGCAAAAGAGAAAGATGCACACATAATTAATTTCATGAGCATAATACATATTCATTTGTGAATACCATAACAGCTATTTAGCAGCTATTGCTACTAAATTTAACTGTATATTGATAATTTCTGTGTGTACCAGTAATATTAAAAATATAGGCAATCCAGAATGAAACGAAAGTGTTCAAGCAACTCATAATAGAGCAGAAACTAGTCACTAACTGCTGCTTTTCGAATTAAATCTATTATTTAAAAACCAGCTTTATACTTGAAGAAAAATGTAGAATTCCTAATAGAAAATCCCCTTCATTCTTCTCATAGCATGGATGCTCATGACCTGAGCACACCTTGGATATTTTTAAAGCGCCTCCTCATTATACCTCTTCTCACTAACTACAGTAGGTCAACACAACACTTAAAACTAAGATGGAATCTGCTACCTTATTTCTGTTGTCTTCTTGACATCAGTCTGTGAATGCCAGGTTTTTCACAGGTTCAGCAATGGTGCAGACCTGTATATTATGAACAGAAAACTCACCAGATTTTATTGTGGCACTCCTTGATTCACAGCCTATAGCGAGCTGTGGGGTTCTTTCCTCTGAGGGGCAATTATAATCTATAAATCACCACAAAGAACTGAAGAAACAATCTAGTACCTATTTCTTGTTTAAAATAGATTGCTGCACCACACAGAGCTGGGTGAAATGAAGGAATGGCATTCAGAATCCTAAGGACAGAGGGGCATATTCTTCTGTTTAGCTTACAAAGAAGGCAAGAACCAGTAAGGCTTACTGCTCTTCACTCTTCATTTGCACCTTAAAGGAGCAGAAAACTTTTTCTGACTTGCATTCAAGATATAAATATACATGTAAGACATATTGTTCTATATATATTATATATAGAACTTTTAAATTGTGTGGTCTTCTGGAAATATAAAATATATTTTTCTGTAGCATAATTAAGTTATTAGTTAATAATTAGGTTATAATTATGTTATTAATTATAGCTTCAAATTTTACAGTGGAATCCCTTGGCTGACATAGATAATTGCACTGTATTCTGCTCTTATTTTTCCAATATAAGTTGTAAAATCATTGTCTAAATCTTTCTGATTGTCTGAATCAAGGGTAAGGAACATCTTTGATTGCTGTCTGTCATCAGAGAGGATTTAAGTATGACTCGATTCTAAACCTTATCAGAACAGTGATTGTGATCTTCCCCACAGTGCAGTGGACATTTTAATGCAATGGTTTAGTTCTTAGGGTGATCAAAGATGTGTCTATGAAACAACATGGCACAGTGACTAGTATAAAAAAATCACTCAAGCCAGCATGGTATTGTTGATGCTGGAAGTGAGGGAAAGCAGCTGGAAGATTTCCACTGCCTATGGCTGTCAGGAGTGCTTGGGATGTTTCTGTAGGGCATCAGGTAAGGTTGTGCTTTGTGGGCATATAATCACTGCCTGGTCCCCTCACACTGGAGAAGAACATAAAAACTCTTGTTCTGAGCTCATTACCCCTGAAAGCCAAGCCAGAAGATGGATTTTTTTTCCCTTAATACCCACCAAATATTTATTGGCTACCTGGTAAAAGGTGGATCAAACATTAAAGCCAGTGGTGTTACACAAATGTAGTTGCAGCATAATACACTATTCTCAACACTACATGAAAGGTAAAACCTATACCTCAATCTAAATTCAGGTCTAACTCACAGAGCTGGTAGGTTTGTATGTATGTATTCATGTGCACATGCATGTATGGTGGGGTTTGCTCATGTGGCCTGGGGATGTGTATGTTTCTGAATGGATGTAGGTGTGTATGGAAGCTGCATTCGTGTTTAGGAAGGTATAGGCATGGCAGTATAGAAGAATGGGTATTTGAAAATATGTCTATGCAAGTATGTGGGTACAAGGGGTATATGGGTATATGGGTATACATGCCTATAACTATGTGCAGACCCATGTGTGTGTGTAGGGATGTACAGGTGCATATGCACATAGGTGCAAATATGAGAAAGCATATGTTGATTTCATAGAATCATACAATGGTTTGGGTTGAAAGAGGCCTTAAAGATCACCAAGTTCCAGCCCCCCTGTTCCCATAGACAGGGACACCTCCCAGTAAAGCAGGTTGCTCAAAGCCGCATCCAGCCTGGCCTTGAACAATTCCGGGGATGGGGCATCCACAACTTCTCTGGGCAAACTCTTTGTTCCAAGCACTTTTGACAGAACTGAATACTGATTTATACTTAAAGCTAATTTAGACTTTGCTGAGATTTCTGTGATGTTTACTTTGCCACAATCTGAACAATTAAATATGCATTTGGAGAAACAATGAGTAGACAGGGTGAGTATTTACAGATTATCCATTGACATTGATTTATTTACTTTCACAAGCAAACTGACCAGCCAATTCCTTTGAGAGAAGCCCTGGTGTCTCTAGTTTAATGTCTTGCGTTAGCCTTGGATTTATCCAGAAAGGAGATCTTCTACATTTTTTAGCACTGATGTAATTGCATAACTAAGCATTTTCTAATATATTACCATGTTCAATGAGCACTGTCTTCTGAGAAGCTATTACATCATGCCTTCTAATTCAATTTACTAGACTGCCATTTATTATGTAACTAAGACCTTACTATAAAACATATTAAACACATTAAAGACAAGGTTTTCATAAATATTCTCTTTAATACACATTAAAAGAAATATTTGAATTCACTTAATATTACAATTAAACCTCATTTCTAGGCCTTAAACATGCGATATTTTTAAAAAGTCATCCATCCAAAGCATTCTCTGTTCAGGAATAATTTACAATATTTCTGTACAGAAGGAAAACAAGAGTATGGAAGCAAGTTCTTAGCAAAAGAACTTATCTGTGCACTCAAGAAAAAGAGAGAGAAAAAGACAACACTGAAGCAATCATTCTCTGTAGGCCCATATTTTTCATAGGGAAGAAAACCAGGGCATCTGAAGCTGAAGATGCATTTCTGAAAATACAGATACAATACCCTTGACATGGTATGAGAGATGAGCATGGGAACTATGCTGTAACTCTCAGCAGCTAGTTCTACTTGCTTATCTTTAGGAGCTACCAAAACCCATATACATGTTAACTTAACAGCGCAATGAATTGCTGACCTGAGTGACAAGGCAGAAAAATTACCCTATTTTACTTTATGCCGTGTTTCAGTTGTCAGGCAGTTCCTGTTAAGCAATAAGGACAAGGACAGGATGTTTACCACAGAGCACCTGTAGCCACTTCAAGCAGGGTTACTTCATAGCATTACCTCAAGGAGCTCCCGGTGCAAAATGATCCAGTAGTCTGTCTACAGTATGATGTTGTGAAACCTACCCGCTAAACAAGCTCCAACAGCTCTCTAATAAAGAGGTAGGAATGGGACACTCTTTATCTATGTCTCTTTTAGATCCAATAGATACTGACCAGCCAGTCATCTCTTCCCATGTTGCTGATTTTCTCACTACTGAACAGTGGCAATATTGCAAAGTAAATATTGCTCACATACTATATTTTGCTTTATATTGTGGATCCTGACTTTGATCCTGACTTTGAGCAAAAGCTTATCCAAAATTATTTTTCTCAAGTGACTCATAAGAGTCAGCACTCATAAGGGTTTGCTTGATGATGAATGAGGAAGTGAAGCAATAGAATAGCCATAATGCAATTTTGGTGGGGAAAAAAAAAAAAAAAAGGCAAATGGGTAAGAAGATAAGAACATTCTTAATCAATAATAAGGGGCACATAAGTGTCACTTCTCCTCTTCACAAATGTGGTGTTTCCCTAGGCAAGCTTTGTGAGTTGATCCTCAAGTTTGAGCTCAAAGAAGTGGTTACTTCAACAGGAGTACAAAGAACCACTCTTTCTTCTTACCAGAAAGATCTTCTCCCTCTGCTCATGAATGAACATTTATGATCAGTTGTAACTGATGAATTATTTACAGTGAAAAGTAACAGACTTAGCACTACAAAAAAATTATCACTAGATAGTGCTGCAGATTCTTTCACATGAAAGGCAGGTACTGATTGCATACCCATAGAAACTTTTACATCAGAAAGTTAAATTAAGGGTCAAGTTAGACATGTAAGATATATATTTTTAAATAACAACATAAAATGCTATATCTATGAAAACACTTATTCTGTATCCAGAAATTGTTGAGAAGGATTATTTTTTTTTATCATTCTGGTGTACACCATGGAGCTTCCAACAAACTCTGTCTTTATTGTTGAAGAACATAAAACATGTTACATGCTTTTCAGTCACAAAGGAAAAATAAAAATTCCTGTGCTGAGGACTATAACTAGGACTTATTGAACTTGCCTGAAACCCATGCAATTATCACCACTGAGACATTCCTTAGATACATTATAATAGGAAAGGCCAGGCTGTGGCAAACCAACAATCCACCTCCTCAAGTACGCAGTCTTCCATAGTGGTCTATGGGAATTACCTTTAAAAGAGTATTAAAAAATAATGGGCAGTTTATAATTGTGCCTTCAGTATACTCTCACACTTTTTACCTGCCTGAAGCTGAATGTCTTCCTGAGCTAAAGGTGATTTCTTCATGTTTAATAGCTTTTGGAAATTCTAATGACCCCTTAATGTGCAGACCTGCAACAATATGTATGATTTACTCCACTTAACATCTTTGAGAGAAAATTGTTAACAAAGGCATGAAAACATACAAGTGGCCATGTTGCATAGGATCAAGACTATTTTAGCCCAGTGGTCTGTCTCTAAGAATACCCCAAATCAGATTCACATATGACATTTTCCCTTAATGGACTTCTAAAACCATTTTCAGGCTTAAGAAGTTCCCATCGTGGATGTATGCTCAATAACCTTCAACAGCTTTTTCTTCAATGACCTTGACCAAAGGTCAAAGAAACCCTAAAACTATATTTTGGCAACCAACACTCCCAAGATCCCTTGGTAACTGTTTCCACACCTCTATTACCAGATGCATGAAGACTCATTTCCTCCTTAGTAGAAGCTGGTTTCCAAAAGCTTTATTTGCTACCTCTTGGATACCCTGAGCATGGAATGAACTATACTACTGCAGATGTTTCTGCAAGAAATAAAACATGAACATCAAGAATATCTTTCAGGAAGAAAAACCAAAATTAATGAAGTGAATGTAGTGAATGGCATTTTGATACTATAATTACAGAAAACATACCTTTGTTTTTGCACAAATAAACACAGGCACAAAATAGGCACAAATATCATGTTCTCAAACAAAAGAGTTGTATAAAATAACCAGACCAAGCCACTTTTGCTACAGGGTCTACAAGAGCATGTCACTAAAACAAGAGAGAAAGTGAGGTGTCTGTGTGCTCTGAAGTGAAAGCTAGAATAACTTCTGTTTCAGCAGAGAAGAAAACCTAATAACCAATTCCTGGGCAGAGAGTCAAAAAATACATTAAAATACAGATACAGAAAACACACACTGTACAGGATCCTGATGATATCCATACTTCTCAAGAGCGAAGCATACCTCAAAGTCTATAATGACTCAAATATGGATCAATAGCACTTAAAACTTTAATGTAATAAAATACCAAGTAATTTTTAGGGGGAAAAAAAAGAAACAAAACTCCCTCTTCCTTTGGACTGAGTCCTGGCGCCACTGGTTGAACAAGGAACCACAAGCAAAGCATATTTACAGCAAGTTTTCCAGATTGCAAAAGCCAAGAACCTTTTCTGTATACTGAGGCCTCAATCCACCCCACTTTACATTGCACATACAATCCACACTTTACATTGCAGCTATGTGCATTTAATAAAGCTTCACTTTCACATTTTTATTTTTCTCATTATGTTGCTTATATTACTCTGCATTAATTTCCTCTTTGTAAAATCCCCTAAACTGCTCATAAAACTGCCTTAAAAAGAAGCAAAGAGATCGAGCTTGGAGATCACAGAAAGAAACAGGGCCATTTTTCATTAGAGATGTAAAGAACAGAAGAGAAAAACAATGTACTACTGATTCCTGTACAAGGCCCACCAGCAGATACAATTCTGGACTCTTGCATATCAGAATTTGTTCCAAAATGGTACAGGATGGTATTTGAGAGAAAGCTTCATGGAAGTCTAGTAGGAACAGGGAATCCATATACACCCAAATTTCAATAAACCTCACAGATCTGAAAAACAAGTCAGACATCCTGAATTCCCTTCGTAGCTCTGTAACCTGACACAAAGACAGAGTCACTCGTGTGGAAAAGGAGGTAAGATGTAAGTAAGTAACATGTTGAAAAACTACTAACACAATCCAAAAATCAGGAGGAAAAATCTTAAAATTTAGATTTATCATGAAGGAATACACGGGTAACTGAAATGACTGTACTTGAACAGCTATTAAATATAAAGATTTGTCCTTAGGTCCCTATTTTCATAAACCTAGTTTTTAAAAGAAGCTTTGGTGACAAGCCAACTTGACATGACCTGCTATAAATATTGCAAAGTTTCCATTTCTTTCTCTTTAGAAAAAGTACAAATATAGTTCTTTTATGTTCTCATTTAAGCAATCTCTTCCAGGTTCTACACAGACCCACTCCCATTAGTAAGACTTAAAGTCTGTTATTACAAGCAGAAAGGATGAAAGTACCCTTTGGCAGAAATATTTGTATAGTCAGATTTCTGAATTTCTACCACCTCCCTTGTTGGCTTCCACTCTTCACCCCATCCCTCCTTACATACATACTGGACCTTTAACTCCTGCTGCCAAACAATATCCATCCGAAGAGTACAGCAGGGCAGAAAAAAAAAGAAAGGGGACAAAAAAAACCCCAAACTCAATTTTATTTTCCAACGTAGTGCAAAAACCGAAGCCACCAAAGGACTTTGAGTCAGCAAAAGACAGTAGGCAAACTATTGTTTATCCTCTATAAATTATCTGTCTTCTGCCCAGATACTCACGGAGTTCTAACTACATGGTTCTGACTTCATTGATTAACCTTGGCTGGCAAGTCATCATATACATTTGATGGGAACATTTAAAATTATATCCCAGAAAGCTGTTAATCAGAATATGATTATTAAATACTTGTCATAGAACACAAATAATTCAATCTGAACAGCAAATATTCAAAAGCCAAATCACTGAAACAGATTACTGTTAAGTCTCTAGCTTTTGATTCCAACCATTCTGATTCACTCTGAGCTATGGCATTGGATTCTTAAACCATAATTGTTTAGCAGGAAACTTAGGTAATTAAATAAAAAACCAAAACTTGACTGAACTTCAGTCTAGATTTGTAGCTGGTAATTTCAAAACTAATTTGGCACAGCTCCACTTTTAAATAATCAGTGGGACACATTCTAAGGAGGCCTGAGTTTTGGCAGAAAGCACTCAGCAACTTCATGAAACTAGGTTCCTTTGAAGTGCCCCTTGATGAGTATCAAAAATAACTAGATTTTTCAGTCAAAAATTTTTCTGAGGGTCATAAGAGAGATAACAGAGAGATTAACAAGGCAATATGCCAAACATCTGAGATATCTAAGCAGAAATGTCAGAAGTCAGGGGAAAAAAAACAGGAAGAACTTTCAAGTCTTTAGAACCAACCAAAAATTATTGCTGAATCCACATCACAAAGACTGGGAATAAATCATAGGGCTGGAATTGGTTTGGAGAGGTGCAAAGAACTTGCTGGTGAAATAGAGCAGGTTGAAAAAAAGAAAGAAAACACTATATTATAAATCAAGAACATACTCCAAAGTTCAGGAATAATTGAGAAACAGACTTTTAAGTATCTCTGAGCAATATAAAATGTGAAAAAAAGAAAAGACAATCACATCTTGTTGCAGATCTCGTATAGGTTACTTGATGAGAGGATAAATTCACGATGTATTTCCCATAAGTAACTAGCAGAGGCATCCAGAATGCTCTTTTGAGTTGATGGTAATGGGGACTTCAAGACATCGACAGGCAAGGAGGAGAAAAAAACAAAAAGGAACAGATAGACAGTCCAATGAGATTTTGGAGAAGATTTCTTAGATTAGATTGATTTGTATTTCATTCTAATTAAAGTACAGATGAGTCAGGACACAGAAGCCAAATTAGTGTTCATAAAACCACAAATTCTTTATTCTGTAGGGAAAGAAAAGAAAGAAGATCAATGCCAACAAAAAAATCAAACCAAATCAAACAAAACAAAACTAAACTCAACCCTGATACAATAAGGAATTTTGTATTCAGAAAGGGATACAACAATATGCTATGGATATTGGGAAGCAGAATGCCTGGGCATCAAAATTTTGAGTAAAAAGAAGCGAAGAAAGAATTTGTCATGACACGCAAGAAACAAGAAGCACAGGAAAGGAACCAATGCAGCTTTGTAAGGGGCTCTTTATAATCAGAAAATATAAAAGGGATGTTTTCTGATTTACATTCTGGTTTGTTTGGTTTTTGTTTTGTTTCTTAATTGTATTTTATTGGCAAATTGGTGGTGTATTTTCTTGTTAGTACTGAAAATAATAAAGTATTAAACAATATGGTAGAGAAATCTAATCTATAAAACAGTTTTTATAGAAAAGTAATGGTGAAAGACTACTTCTGTTAAGGGAGGATAGGACAGAATTTAAACAGATACAGGCTGAACATAAATCAGCTTATTTTAGTGTTTCTTCACTGAAACTAGATCTGGATGGTTTTCACCTAGAACTATTAATCTCATCTAAACCTCCAGTAAAAATTCACTATGCTGTTACTTAACTTTAGGAAGCTTCTTCTAAGTGATCCAAACATAAACAAATCCACACTTTCTGCACATCTAATTGGCCATTGGTTGGTCCAGCAAATAGTATGTTCCACAACTGTATGGAAGGTGGACAGTCAGAACAGAGATGACATGACCTGACCCACCATTTGGTATTTTTTATACAATTTATTCCTCTCAGTTGCTGACATACCTTTTGTAATGTTTTCCAATAGTTTCCTTCGGAAACAACTGAGATTTCTAAATAGGACATAGATTTTGATCTGAAAACACTTCATGGAAGCATATCTATTTCTAAGAAACACTGATTGAAACACAAACCTTACACGAATCTGTGGCTAGGAATTTTTTATTCCAAGAAAACCCTGTTTTTATTATTCTTATATGATCAACTGCCCACCCTTCATCCACTTTAAATGTACTGCCACTAGGACAACTTCAATATCAATCTCATTTATCATGAAGAAAAAGTTCAGTAGAAAAGTTATACTATTCACCAGGGTGGATGTGGGGGAATGTGGGTGTGGGTGCATAGCTAAGTTAGTGTGATACATGGAAATAGTCATCAGGTTTTGCTTTGTTTCAAGTTACTGGCTTTTTGCCCAAATTTTCTCCCTACCTAATTTGTCAAAGCAGGTGATTATCTCCCTGCCATGGACACTTAATCAGCATTAAAATAATTTCTTTCAGCAGTGTGGTTAACTCTGAAATGATCATACACTCTCTTCCCCTCCTCCAAGATAAATCCATTACTTACCTGATCATTTTTTTCCGTTTCAGCTGACAATGTCATGTAGTTCCAGTTTCAAACCATAGAATTATACAAAATATCAATGAAATATACAAATATAAAACCATATACAAGCAATCCATCCCTAAAAACCGACGCTCTTCAACCAAACTATCTAATCTTAAGAATGAGTACAATCCTATTAGTGCTGGTTTTAGGAAGCAAGACTGCTGCACACTGTCATCAGTGCTGAAGTTTCTGCCTCACGTTTACCACTCAGGCTTGTCTTGACTTGTGTTCTGTAGTCCCTTCAAGATGGGCAGGGAATGAAGTCACCTGTGTCTCACCAGGAGTGATCCCTATCTCTGCAGCAAGAGGCCAGAGAAGTGAAAAAGAAATTGGACAGGTTTTTCACTCCTGGCAATAAGCTGAAATGTGGGTTTATGCTGCTGTGGAATCCCACAGCCATCAAAGAGAAATCACACCCCAAAGTGCCCAGCAGAACTTCTAGGGGAAGAAGACAAATCTTACCCCTTCATTCACAACAGAAGCAGCCTACTTGGAAAATTGGAGACAGTCAACAAGGGAAACAGGAAGAAGAAAAGAGGAAGTAAGACCTATTTTCCTACCTACCTTCTTCCAGAAACTCATTTATCTCTGGTCAAAAGGTTTAATAGGGTACCAATTTTCTTCATGTATATTATGAGAAGTCCAAATGGTAATTCCAATTACTGATTTTGTCTTCACTTTCATGTCAAATAATCTTGAACAGTAGGGGAAAGAAGCCAGGTATCTTCTTACTCATCCCAGAACAGAACCAAGCACCTCTTTATTTTTATTTTCTTTCTGTGGGCCTGTTTTTGGTGTTATTGGTGGTTTTGTTTGGGTTTTTTAAAGTAATTTGTAGGTTTACAGGAAAAGATGAGGCAAAGATAGCCCAGAAGGTTTTTTCTCTTTCTATGCTGATTTATTTTATTGTATCTGATCATGACCATGACTGAGAAAATGTGTCCAAAAGGAAACCTCAAGCTTTTAATTCACACATATAAAGATAAACATCACCAGCAAGTGAAGAACTACCACCAGTTATATCTCAATATGACCAGAGAAGCCCTCTGTGGGTGTGACTTCCTTTGATGTTGACGGAAATTAGTTTTTCAATTAATTCATGAGCAGAGAAGCACACATATTTCAACTCCCAAGCTAAAATCTCAAGGCAGTATGTAAACTCTCCACTGAATGCAGAGCATAGGAGCTTTAAAAGAAGTCTTTCAGTTAAGTATGGAACTAATGTTGACTTATCACCTGTCACTCTCCATTAATGATACCTGAGTATAAACGCTACAGCTGTGCGTATTGACTACGAGAATGGTGGAACACTGGAACAGGCTGCCCAGGAAGGTGGTTGAGGCCCTTTTCCTGGAGATATTCAAGGTGAGGCTCAATGAGGACCTGGGCAACCTGATCTAGTTGGGGGTGTCCCTTCTGACTGTGGGGAGGTCAGACTAGATGACCTTTGGAGGTCCCTTCTGGCCCTGACCATTCTATGATTCTGTATGAAGGGAGGAGGAAGAGAAAAAGTAAAATCAAGAAAATGATAGGACTCCTACAAAAATCTAATTATACTTTTGAGCTTTGAAAAAGGTAGCAACATCGACAAATTAATGGACCAAATTTTAAAAAATTTGGAACTTGGGAACACATTTGCTTAAGACTTCCTATCTTTATACTAATTATGGTTCTACTCTTGTGCAGCTTCATAAGAAGCATCACTGCATTCCAGGGTTATTGCCCCAGTGATTTCCAAAGCAGTGTGCTCAGGTTACACTCAAGCTCTGCTAATTTGACCTGGAACCCAATCATCAAACTGTGATATTTCCTCATTGTATAAAAATCAAAAATGAAGATGAGCAAAATTCTGCCATAAGTGACACTTCAGAAAATTCTATCATTTCCATCAGCATAGCAGAGATTGCATTGATGCTTTGTCATTAAATAAAGTGAAAGACGAACGATAAGGAAGGAAGATAAAATCAGCTGAGATGGATGACAGAATTACAAGTTTAACAAGTTATAATTGTGTGTGGTTTAAAGTGGCAGATGTCCTCTAGCCTCAGCTGAAATCACTGTCTCTATCCAGCTCTTCACTGAAGCTCACTGCTGTTAAGTCTCTATTGCGTAGCTCTACTGGAGCCGCTAACGTGATTACAGATTGATTGTAGAATATTGTGCAAAGCTCCGTAGGTTTACTCAAATCAGTTTCAATAGCAATATATGCTAAACTGGTTGACTTCAGACAAAACAGGTAGGCAATGTTCACATGTTCAGTACCTGGAATTTCCCTGGCAGAAGGTGGCTGCAGATATAGTACATGGTACAGATATAGTACACCATACAGATTCTTTCTTAGTATGAAATATATGGCAAACACTCTGTTTAATAAAGAAAATTTCCATCTCCCTTACTGCCACATAATTTTTTTTTAAAAATCAGTCTTGACCTGTGAAGTTTCTTTTACTATTCCAGGTTGATGGCTTGGGAACTGATATGCAACATGTGCTTGGCAATCATCCTAAACACCAAATAAACTCAGCCAACTGAAAAAAAATGTTGCTATTTTCCTTCCCTGATAACAATCTATGTTAGTGAGAACAAGAAGAAATACCAAATAAAATACATCACTTTTAAAAGTTTTTAGCCAGCATGTTTTTCACATTCTAAGACCAGTATGCTAGCTAGCACTGATCAACATGGCACCTTTTCTTTTTTTTTTTTTTTCTTTTTTTCCCCTCTAGCTTAGGTAGCTGACCAGACGGCTAACCAGAAACTTCTCTGCCTGAGTGGGAGCACAGTTAAAGAGCTTTCCTAACACATGAAAGACAAGAATTTGAGACTGTCCCCTTTCATGGTCAGATAAACGGTTGTCACTCCCTCATGCATCTCTGATGATAGATTTTTCAAGAAATGAGATGGCGGCTGATCAGCCCAGCAGTTAAATCCTTGCACATAAATCCAGATCAGTCCATCTTACCTCAGAAAAGACTCAGCTATATAAATTTTCAGGAACAATTTGAATTTAAAATATTAATCATTTACTACTATTGTTACATAAGGAAAAGGTCACATTGTCGTGGTTTCAGCCAAATTTAACAAAACCTGATTGACAGATGTTCCCCCCTCCCCCCTTTTGGTCAGAGAGGAGAGGAAGGAGTTAAAGAGATTCAAGAGTTTAGAACAAACTAAACTACTTTAATGAAAATATAAGTAATATAATAAAAAGGAAATTTAGGAAAAAAGGGAAAAAAAGGGAGTATACAGTATATACAAAAAACCGTATCAAGCTCCCAGGATGACGACCATGTCACCAGCGGGCTTCAGGAAAAGTCCCAAACTGGACTCGGTGATCGACAGGAGCCGGATTCCAGATCTGGAGTCAGGAACGCTCGGATCAGGATCAAAGGCAGACGAACAGGCAGAGTCCTCCTTGGATGTCAGCCATCGAGGAAGGGCGAAGGGGCCGAAAAAAAAGGAGTTGACCTGTTGATCCTTCAGCTTTTATACGGGGCATGATGCGGATGGGATGGAACACCCCTGTTGGTCCGTTCTGGGTCACCTGTCCTGTCCGCTCCTCCTTGAAGGTGGGACCCTCCAATGGGCAAACGACGAAAATTATCTGACCTTGGTTCTTCCAGCAATAAGTCTAAACAAGGGCCTCTCTGCATACCATCCCTTGGTATAATCAGGTCTTATCACTGTGAGACAGAACAGCTTTGAACAATGTGCTGTTAATTTCAGAGTTTAGCTAGTTAGACGAGACCCAGCTAAGAAAGTAAAACTGTAAAACAGAAAAGTGGTTCATTTTACCTCAAACCAGGACACACATGTATCAAGAATCTTTCCTCTGAAGCTGAAAGATAAAGCTTCAGAAATATTGAGAAAATACTATATAATGTGTCTCTTCCAAACTTTTTGGACAATCCTTTCTGATTTAGTCATGAATTGCGAACTGGAATGTCCCTCTGATACCTATGACAAAGTATAATGGAGAACTACCAAGAGTAAAATATCAACAGTGGACTTGTACTCACAATTGGACTTGTACTACTTGAACTTCAAAAGCTTCAAAATGAAAGCTCACATAAGAATCCCAACTGGCACATCCATGAGTAGAAGCACAGTTCATTATTTCTTAATATTTACAATATTCTCTCAAGCTCAGTCTGTAATTTCTGATGCTAAATTAGCTCATATTATGAGAAACATTGTGTAATTGTCTTTACAGCACTAGGCATTTATAAAGCTCTGATATAGACTAACAACATTCTATGGCTTGGACCAGAATGTTTCTCTCTCTAACACTGGATGTAAATATATATAAAGAGAGAAAATGTGTATCAGACATATTTATTTATATTTATATTTCCATGCACTAGAATTACAAAGAATGAAGCCTAAGCAGCATAAAAGAGACTACAATTTGGAATTTATTCGTATCTTCCCTGATTATATGCTTGGAAATAGCTTTTCATGGGTAAAACTAAAAAATTATTTCAAACATTAAAAGAACAGCAGGACACAAGAGGTTTTTTAACTTACCACAACAAATTATAATCAACCACAAAAGTTCTATTGTAGTTTTCCACATTAAAAGTGAAGGTATTATTTTGCCAGAAAGACTGAGTAATTCAAGTGTGATTGTCCTAAATGTTAATTTCACTTTTAAATGTTCTGTTATAATTTTCTATCTTGTGTATTACTGTCTGAAAGTAAATTCAAACAGGTGAGAGCTGACAGTAGCACTGGAGTTTTCTCTGCCACAAGTATACATTAAAAAAAAATACTTTGCAAGCATACTATGCTATTTAAAATGAGACTCTAAGGCACCACAAGAAGAAACCCTTTACAAATTCAAAGGTACACTGTATACAGCGTAAATACATATACTGTAACTAATTCACAGTAGTGAAGAGATGTTGTTTAAATCTATTAATTCATATTTGGCATGAATTACAAACAGGCACAATAGTTTACAAATACAGATTATAGGCGCTGTTGCTAAAGCTGCCATTCCTGTGATCTCAGGCAAACTCTGAAGCATGTTGCTTCATTTCTGAAGGGTTTAAATGTGTGGCCTCCCCCCCCCCTCCCCACCTTAGCTCTGGACAGTTGAATCATTCTCACAGCACATAAATCTTTCTGACTGGTGATTATTCTGACAGGAGGAAAAAGGGGACTGTGTGTGACAGGGTCCTTTTTGTTTCATTACAGGCACAACAATCTGTTTTCCATTGAACAGAGTTTTTACTTCTCCCTCCAGAATATTTTTCTTTAATTATGATAAAAGACAGTAACTTAATCAGGCATAAATCCTGTTTAAGCGAACAAAAGAAAATAAAGGGGTTAACTTTGGAGACAAAAAGCTAGACACATGACCTCTCAATGGCAACACTAGATAATATACCACTAAAGCATAGACAAATAAAGAATTGTTCATTTCTTGGAAAAGCACAAGTATCACTAGAAAAAAATTAATTAAGCAAATGCACAGTCATGTGCGTTTTTTGATTAACATGCTTTGCCAAGAACATAACTATTCAAATATAAAATTTTCTTGACTTTGACTCCAATAGCATAGCCATATGCACAGCCACTGCCAGAGAAAAACATTTCCTTTGTAATATGTTATTTATTTCAGAAGCTCTGGAGACCAGCACCTCATTTTGCCAAACAAGTTAGGAAAAAATTTAGAGGTTGGAACTGATACCAGGAGGGAAAGATACTGGGCTATCTGACACATAATACAGGCAAGATGTATATGAAGCCTCCTCAGAGTACAATCAGTATTCTCATTCATAGCCAAATCCAAGAACTGGTGCAACAAACTGCAGTTTTAACTGTTTAGTTGTTGGAACCAAAATAAGATATCTTTGGGGTGGAAGCATAAGGTATTGTTAGGCATAGTGGGGAAACAGCAAGACTGCAAGCTGGCACCCAAGCTTCAACCTAGATTGTGTTTTGCTTATGGTAAGGACATGGCCCATTCTGCTGGAGTAAAATGATGATGGACAGGGCGGGAAGATAACAGGAACAAAAATTCACCACAGAAGACAACCTAGGGGAGGTCATAGTGGAGGTCCCTTACATGTGGAGGAGTGGGAGAGTCCCACAAAAGACCTTGGTGGGCAAAATAGGTGGATTGCATAGGTTTATGCAACAAGGACAGTGTGCAGACCATGCAAAGTACACAAGTGCTCTATTCCTCCTATAAGACGCAGCTGCCACTAGCAATGACAAGATCCATCAACCATCACACTGAGATTCCCCACTGAATCTTTCCAGTCATGTCTGGTTTGTTTCTTTGCATAATGAGCACTGAGATTGTTTTTAAGACTACAGTGACACTATATGAAAAAGACAGATTTAGTTAATTGATAAAAGGCATTTCTTAAAGCTGAATAAAATGTTGAATGTTCAAACTACAGATGTCAAAAGGAAGAAAAATCCCTTGGGTTTGAGGTTTGGGGTTTTTTTGGCCAGTCTGGAGTGTATTATTTGAAGCAGTATGTAACTGCCTCTGGCTAGTTACAGAATAGACTTTAAATGAAAACTGGTGTTTGACTGCATAATATTTTGTGCACCTGGGGAAAATATTTATCCAACCAACAGCGAGATCTGTAGCCACCAAATATGTTGAGGACTCATTTGCACTATGTTCAATGGAATTTTTGAATGTACCAGCGGACAATTATTGTGTTTAAGCTAGTTTCTTCTTTTCAAAATTCATGGACAAAGCTTAGCAAAAGTAGTATTGTATTGAATTAGAAACAAGGATATTCACACAAATTTCCTACACAGTTTACACGCATCACACTTGCAAATAATTTTTCCCCCATTAGGCATTTCATAACTTTAAAACTTAGGAATGTAATATTTTAAATATAAAACTACCATTTTAAAAATCATATACAGACTTACTCATGCACATCAATGTTTTCTCTAGAACAAGCATTCATGATATGCCATACCAGCTTTCCAGTAATTCAACATCCAAATGCCAGAATTTTAAGAATGTGTGATGATGTACAGGGTCATGATTGGAACCAGTGATGACCTCTTATGAGGAACAACATTATTCATTTATATGGAAAACTTAATATATAAACAAATACACATTCCTATGCTGTCATGTAGACCCAGCATCTCTCTGTTCATATTATTGTGTTCCTAGATCGAACTAATGGATTATTTGAGACAGAGGGAAGTTTTAGTTAATGCGAACTAAACTGGAATCATTTAAGCATAGATCACTGTCTATTTTTCTTTCCTGGAATAAAATAAAATACAACAGCCACTTCAAATACATCCAGAACTAAATTACAGTTTACACTGTCTCACCAGTCACATGTTAAAGAGCTCTGTTTGTGAAAGAACTCTATTAAAGGACATCGCTATTACAGAAGTGCATTTTAGGTACCTTCCAAATTCTGAGATAATTAAGATTTGCTAAAGCAGTCTGTAAGAAGTTTATTGCATTCTGAATGCAAAAAGTTCTCTGCATCCTGAATAGCATCTAAAAAGTTTCCTCTGACATAGGCATTCTTCCCAACCAAGTATTCCTACTCAACAAGAGTAAAAGTGAAATTGTTGACGGAACTGTAACTGTAATTTATGCCTTGGAACACAGCTGCCTTTAGCCATGTCAAAAAGTATCCTCAGCACATGATAATTGCTGTCCTGTTCTTTAGCAACGGAAGAGCTCACACTATAAATTACCTCTGACAAATTGATTTTCATTTTGTCTGCTAATGTAAGAAGACTAGAGATGCCACTTAAAATTATATTACAGAGATTAATTCTTGTACCCAAGTGACCACTTTGCCTGGAGTATGCCAAATCCAGTATACAAGCCATTCTTTTGTACTTCAAACCTTTATTTTACACCCACAGGTAACCCAAGCTGAGCCAAAGGAAAGTTATAATGGCCACCTGGAAACGTGGGCTAACAACTCTGCTGAGAAAACCACAAAAGCCTATGAAAAACCTGCAAAAGTTGCCGAGAACAAATTTGAAAATACAAATCCTAAATATTTCTGAGGAAACTTGATGCAAAAGCAAGTCTATTCTGACATCATCTTAATGGGAATATAATTTTCCAGAACATGTAGTGTTAGCACATTCTAGCCTTAATGGGCTAGTTTAGCCTCAGACAGTACCAAAGAGTCACACAGCCGCTCTCTCACTCCCAGTCCCTACCTCTACTTCCCCTTTAACCAGATACCCACCAGCCATGAGGGGAGAATGAATGGATAATCAGGAGAACAAGACAAAGCTCTTGGGATAAAGGCAGTTTAACAGATAAAAGGCAGTTTAACAGAACAGCAAAGGGAACATGAGAACCATGACAGGAAGATACAAGCACAACCATGATACCATTACATATCTGGGGTACCAGTAGAACAAGGAAAACAGTAAGATGGATGGAGAAGGATACAAACACGATTACAATACCAACCCAGACTGTCTGGGATCCTGCACCTCCACCACTTTGGTCCCCCCTCCCCTTCCCCGCCCAGGCCCCTGCGAGAGCCTGGGGAGAATTAACCCTGTCCCTCCCAGAAACCAGTACAGCCTGTTTCAGAAATCAGTCCCTTTGTCTGATTCGGTTCTCGCTGGGGTGCCATGTAGCCACAGGACTTGCTTTTCAAGGCCCAGGACAGTGTTCTGTACAATGGCATGGGAAATGCGGTATATTTCCGGCCATCCATTGGTTACTTCCACCATGGTGACCACATGGTGCTTTTCTTGGTGGGTTTGGGGGAGTGTGTTACAATCAATCTGCCGGGCCTCCCCATATTTATATTTTGGCCATCTCCTCCGTACCAAGGAGGCTTTAACCACAGCTTGTTCTGAGCCAGTCACAATGGGATGCTTTTGCCACTCATTCCCAGTTAGGCTCACTGCTGCTTCCAATACAATTAAGTCTTGGGATTCCCTTGTTGCTCCAGAAATACAAATGGGTTTTGGCCCTCTATGGCTTGAAGGTATTAGGGTACACTGGGCACTAGAGTCTTGAACTCCCATGTCTCTGATGTGCCAGGCCATTGAATCCACACAGTCTAATAAACCCCATTGTCCCTTTCCTCCACCTAATCCTGACCCTGTAATCCTGGTCATAGTATCTGATACTAACTTCTTGCAGAAATGACTTGGGAGTTCCTTCAAGAGGATCGGAAGTGTACTATTGGTGTGGCACTTTACCTGGAGGGATCCCCTGCCCATAACATCAAGGTAGGTTGTGTGTCCCACTTCCTTATGTCCTCTCTGTGGTCATGCAAGTAGAACCACAGGGTCCCTCATGGTGTGTACCCTCTGTATTCTCTCTCTGGAATGGAGAAACCTGCTCCTAATAGCTGAAATACTGGCCCATACAGGTGGGGAGTAGGACCTGTATTCTCTTCAAGCTGCTGGACCCTCCAGGACAGTTTTTCCACAGCTGAGAGGAGGTGGGCAGAGAGACTTTCTTCATATTGCTGGAGTCAGGCAGCCACCTCATCCAGCAATAGTCCCTCTTCAGCTTTCTTTCCATTCTATCCCATCGCTGCCAATGAGTAGGCATAAGACGATGGTGCACTCTGTACAAATTTCTGCCTTGTGCATTGGACCTTATTGGGATCTTTGGGCACTCTCCAGGTCATAATAAATCATCTCCTGCACAGCTAATTCCTTCAGGTACTAGATACCTCTTTCCATGGTGGTCCACTTGCTCAGATGACATACATCATCTTCACTGAATGGGTACCTTTCCCTCACACCTGACAGGAGCCACCTGTAATTGCCTTGTCAATGCCCCCTTTCCTAGACAGAGATTCCAGCTGCCCAGCTTCCCTACCCTCTAATTCCAGGCTACTGGCCCCATTATTTGAGCACTGGAGCAGCTGAGTGTCGGTGTGCTCACATGGAAATTAGCGGAAATCTGTTTGCAGTTCATTCAGGAATAGGGATCAGGTGATTATCCAGGTTTCTGCCTCTTCCTCCTATTCATCATCATCCTTCATTGAGCAAACTGATTTCTTGGTGTATTTCTTCTTCTGTATAGAGGCCACTGATACTGGCACAGGTTGGAGTTTTGGTTCAGCTGCAGTGCCTGCCATCAGGGCTGGAGTGGCTGCAGTGTCTGTCACTGGGGTTGGAGTAGCCACAGTGTCAATATTTCCCTCTTTCCCCTGAGGGTGCTGCAAAACATCAAGCAGTGTTTGGTAGATACTGGCCAGGGCCCAGCACAATGTGGTGAGATCTGCCCCTCTGGAATAACCACAGCATTTTCCTTTCAAATATTCTGTCACTTTTATCAGAGTCCTGTAGCTGTTCAGGGTGAAGTCCCAAACCATTGGAGGTGATAAGCTCTCTAGATACCTGCCCATATTCTCCC
>VZRU01021378.1:57298-75659 GCA_013398155.1 Pedionomus torquatus | reverse complement strand
TGGCTGGAATGTCCTAACCCTCCTCTCAGTGGATACGCAAAGCTGCAATCCAGGCACGTTCTCCTTTTCTGGAAACACCTTTTCTATGTCACGTCGTGGGCCCCTGCCTAATCCATTCTGCCCCAGGTGGTGATGTTAGGCACTGGCCTAGTAGGTTTGTGGCCTAGAATTAAGGACAGACTCTTCTCTCACCAGTCCATCCTGCAAATAATCTGTCTGGATGAGACTCTGGAGTCACTTTTGTTAAAGGTGCGGTGCTTTCCTGCCGTGCTGATTCCTCCACTCTCTTTCTGCATCACGACTAATGTTCTTCTGCAGGAAATGGTGCTGGAGCTCACAGCAGGGGGGAAAGAGAGTAGTGCACTTACTTTGCTGCCTGAGTTCTTTTTAGCGCCGGCCCTGCATGGGTTAATTAAGAAAGACATAAATAACTTTCACTAGAACTTTTTTTCACGTGGCAAGCTGCTCTTTGGTGATAATTATGTAGTCTCCAGTCCTGAAGTTACTTCCCTGTTGCGTGCCTTTTGCATATTGTGTAGTAAATAATCTGAGCAGTGAAGTGTTTTGAAAGAGTATTTCAAATAATGTTATTAGTAATTGCATTTAATATACTTAAAGTGAATTTGCAGTTCTGCTGGAATAGAGGAATTATTTTAAAATAGCACATTCAGCCAACCCAAATACAAGAGAGAGATCTAGGTGTTGGAGCGAGTGCAGAGGAAGACAACGAAACTGGTGAAGGGCCTGGAGAATAGACGTTGTGAAGAGTGATCGAAGGAGCTGGGACTGTTTAGCTTCAGGAAGAGGGGGCTGAGGGAAGACCTCCTCACTCTCTACAACTACTTGAGAGGACATTGTAGAGAGGTTGGTGCTGGTCTCTTCTCACAGGTAATTGACGATAGAAGGAGAGGGCTTCAGGCTGCGACAGGGTAGGTGTAGATGGGGCATTAGGAAAAAAAATTCTTCACAGAAAGAGTGGTCGGACACTGGAATGGGCTGCCCAGAAAGGTGGTCGAGTCCCCATCCCTGAATGCATTGAAGAGTCGTTGAGGTGTGGTGTTGGGGCATATGGCGTAGGGAAGAACTTTGTAGAGTGGGGTTGATGGTTGGACTCAGTGATCCCAAGGGTCTTTTCCAACCTGAACAATTCTGTGATTCTAATTTGGAGGGGAAAATGAGTGGTTGATTGTGGAGTAAGTAGCATTTAAAAGTCTGTCCGCTTCTCCGCTTTGCCTGGCGTTGTTCAGCGTGCTTTCGAAGTTCTGGCAGACTTGGGGCAGCACTAAGAAACTGGCAGCTGCTTTTATTAACGATATTGCAAAAATGCTTCAGGTAGAACACATGCATCCTAAGTTTCAAGGAAGACTGTTCCTTGATCATCAAGAAATACAGGTTAAACGCTACAGTGAGTTTTTCCCTGTTATTTAATAAACACTTTCCTAGAGTTCTGCCTCTTTTTAATTGCACGTTGAGTTCTGTTTGTGGGCTCTTCTATCTCCTTAACTTTCTGCTGCATAAATCCGACTTTGCCCTCTCGGAGAGTCCCACGTGCTTTAAAGGCAACATGCATTGTCCCTCTTCACTATATATTTATTTATTTCTCATTAAAGTTGTGAGGCTTTAGAGTGAGAGGTCCAACTTTGGCTCCTTGGCCTACGACCAAAAGCAAACTTCTCCAAAAAGATGTTTTGGTGGCGACACCGTTTCTTCCTCAGGAAGAAAACCCGGGCGGCGGCGTAGTTGGGGGAAGGCATTTTGCTGCCATTGCATCTAGGATGAAAATCCACCCTCCATTAAATGGCACGATTAACTCTCCTGTTCCCTCCCTTCTCCCCCCCCTAGCCCCCCCCTCCCCAAGCCAGATGTTATGCAAGGCAGAAACCCTGCTGCTGCAGACCCAAGCACATCCAGCACCGCAGGTTGGAGGGAGGGGGCTGTTGGGAGTGATTTTTGTGGTAAAGTGAAGTTCCAGGTGTCTGCAGCTCTTTGGTGTTATGCGATAGTACGGCCAGGAACACGCCTGAACTTGTCTGGACTCAGTAAGGCTACGTCTGCCTCCATCAGAAACTCCCTTAGTGTTAACGTTTTAAAAAGAGAGATCCTTTAGGTCAGAGAGTTGCCACCGAATCTGCACCGAAATACCTCCTGGCAGTCTCTGCGCCATGGGGAGCGGTTGCAGGTCTCTGGGAAGATGGTCCTGGGGCAGCCTGGGCTTCCCGAAAACACTGACGAGACAAAAATTCTGAAGTGTCAGCCTGGCCCCGACTGCTCTTCAGCAGTTATGGATCCGCGTGAGAGTGCACAGAACATGCTTTTTCTATTTTATTAACGCTCAATTAGGGCCTATTTTATAAAAGTCATTAGAGCACCTCTAAAGTTGGTATGGAAATTGTCTTGTGACAAGGACGAGGAATTATTTTTTTAATTGGAGAGTAACTGACTCTGAGAGCGAGAGGCTGCAGTGTAAGGCTCGGAGCTTCGTTAATTCTGTGAGAAAGTGGATTAATTTGATTTGAATTAGCCAGTAATGCTGGATTTAAAATCCATATTTCGACGCAGTTCGCTGTGAAGAGATTCCTAATTTGGAAGACTGATTTTTATGTCTATTTCAGTAATTTACATATAATATTTCTTTACATTCTCTTTTTAGCTTTTGTTTAGAATGCTGAATTTTTATTAGTCTAGTAGGTGTGCTATTTAATTGAAGTATGTCAGATCCTGATGGTTTCCATTGTGTGTGTGTGGGGGGAAAAAGTTTAATTGTGGCAAACCCAAGGCTTTTTTTGATCTAGCTTTCTGGTGGAAAAAGGTCTTTTAAAGGTCAGTTGTTGTAAGGTAGTCAGTTTGTTTCTGGAAGTCCTCATTTTTTTTTCATAGGCTTAGAAGAATTTGTAGCTTTATCATCGTTTAACTTGTACTCTAAACAAGAGACTTGGCATGAAATGATTTATAATTTTAGCTCTGAGAATACTACAGAAATCTGCCGTGAAACCTCTTTCTGTATTGTGCGAGATGTAGGGCAATTCCCGTGTGTGTGAGGGGAGCCAGGGTGAGGTAGGGATCCTTGGTGATACCGATTTTTATATCAGAAATAGGAAATTTTCAAGCAGAGGAAAGAAAATGTATCTAATACTTTCGTGCAAGTGTTTTATTGGTCTCTGAGAACAGACAGAATATTGCCTCTTAGCAAAATTAAAACTGTCTTCTACATGCATGCTTTTATCCCTGTGGGCGAGATGTTTAAATTCTTTCTATCAAACGAACCACCTCTATTGCCCAGAAGTGGATGTACTTGGTTGAGAGTCTAAAGACATGTTTTAGCTAATAGGAGGGGCTTTTTAAATTGCTTTTCCTCTGACTTTGTATAGGTGTTTAATTTTTGTTTTCTAGTAGAGATGATACAGGATGCTACTTCAAATAAAACTCGGATCTGTGGATGAAAGCGTATCTACTTACACTTGATATTCATGCTGGAGTATAAGTGCTATTCAGAGAAATACTCGAAATATATTTAGGTAGGACAGGACATACAAATGACTGACTCAAACCACCAGGATTCACTCCCATATGATGTTTTTCCCACAGTGGGTAACACTGACACTCCTTGTCTTGATTTTTTTAGTCTTGTAGATGTTTGCAGAACTGCCATTAAAAAAAACCAAGCATGTAGGTGTCCTCCATTAACAGATTTTCTTTTTAATTGCTTTTCAAAAGAAGCTCTCCAAGTGTGCGTCAGAAAGAACTTGGGTTAGAAAGGCTCCTTTTCAGCTCAGCCACAGGCAAGTGCTTTATGTTGGCCCAAGGACAGAGCCGGTGTGTGGGCAGCTCTTCATCCCAACATCCTCACCATCCAGTGCTCGATGGAGTTAGAGGTTTGCTGGTCCAGTTTACCCAGTCATCCTATGGTACGGTATTTTTCCAGACTTCAAATAATGGTGTGTTATGTTTCAAAGATGTATGGAGAAAGCATATCTAGAAGGCAAATACAAAGATGTGGAAAGTCAGACGGTGCAGCCATAAGGTTTTTAGGTGTTAACCGTCAGGATGTGAATATGAAGGTGGAATGTGGGACTTTACTGCACCATGAAACCTTTGACTGTGTGGTTATATCAAAAAGCCATTTTTATTGATAGCAGTTTGGCTCTGATTGATCTGGTAGAGGAGGTCGTTACAAGTAACTGCTGCCATTAAAATACCTGCATTTTTATTCCATTCCTCACTTAAACATCGGCAACCCCTCAAAAACTCAACTGATCTCTTAAGTTACTACTTTTATATCACTCTTCAGATGCAAATATGCATCTCTTCTCTTACTAATCAAATATTTCTGATTAAACACCCACTATGATGTTAGATTTATATTTTTGTACATTTGTTGTCAGAAAGTCTATTCCTGTCTGGTCTTACATCAAGATCTCTTTCCTAGTTTTCATTTGGATATCCTGAGGTGTGAACCAATTAATTTGGTTTCCGCGGCTGTTTGCAGGCAACATTTTTGTTGCTGTCCAGTGAACTGATCAGCTGCTATCAGAGAACTCCATCTGATTTTTCAATAGATGTTCTGTTTTGCTCCATTTACCGAGCTCTCTTTTTTCCACGTGTGAGAAGTCAAAGGGATTGGAAGAAACAAATGGTAGGAATTTCTCTTTCCTAGAACTAACGAATAGAAACCTCGCGTCCATCTTCACACTGGCATTGTTGGATTTGTCACAAGGATTACAACAACAAGGATTGTGCTGTCATGAGTGGGCAGTTGGGGTATGTCCCCTTCACCTTATAAGAGTTTGGGTTCCCTGCTGTCTGTGGTTTATCTGTGCTTCGTCTCGGTCCGTGGGATTCCTGTGACTTCCCTTTTGCTAATTCGTGTTCAGATAAATCTGAGGAAAATTTCCCCACTGTTCTGTGAGATTTTCATACTCCTCTCCTTTTGAGGATGCAGTGAAGTGAATCCCTGTGTCGTGGAGGAGGCAGGACACCCAAACCTGATCTCTGTCAATCCTCCTCCTTCCCTGGAAACCTATTCGGGATAGATCAATGCTCATGCAGGCATCTGGGAGGAAAGTGATAGTGGCGGGGGGGGGAGTCATACTACTTTGTTTTCCTTCTTCCTGTATCAGGTGATAGAAACAAACCACTTTCCTTTCTATAGGAAAGTGTTTTAAGTGATGTAGGGCTTAATGTGGCTCTAGTCACGTATTTGTACGTGGAGACCACTTGAACTGAAGCTGGTGAGTGTGTGCAAAGCCCTTAATTTAAAAGGTTGTTTGGGTTTTGATAAAGTCAGGTAATGGGGGAGAGAGAAGGACTTAGTCTTCCTGGTATTCTTACTCTAAAGCATTTGATGAACTGCTGTCCTTACAGGCAGAAGAGACACCATAGAAACAGGTCTAGTAGTTGTTGATGAACTGGTGCCAAACTGGAACGGCTGGGCGGTCTCTGGGCTGTGGGTGTATGGGGTCGCTCGTACCCCATGGCTGGGGAGCAGAACGTGGTTTTTAAGCTGTTAAATCTCTCGTGGCTAACAGAAAGCATAGTGGATGTTGTCTTAGTACATGTGAACTGCTGCGGACCGTTTCATCTTTGGTGTCCACAGCTGTCCCCTGATGCTACTGAACGTAATAAAATTGTAAAATTAATTGAAAAGTATTTTCTTGGATGGCTTTTATTTAGGGCATTAAAAAAACAAACATACTCCTCTAAAATAACTCAAATATTTGACCTGATTATTATGAATGAAATCTGTGCTTGAAATATATTTTTTTTAACTATGGAACGTGCTATAATTGTGTTTTGCTCTGAGTTACAAAACATTTAAAAATTGGGTGTGTGTGAAATGGAAATGGAAGCAGACAAGTGTAGCGGGAGGAATGGGGTACAATGTAATTTTAGGCCAGCTGGACTGCCTTATGTGCCTGAACTTGTTCTCAGACAGTTTCTGAAGCTTAATCCCCCCCCATTTACTTCAACGCAGACAGTTATAGATTGGTGACATCGTTTATACTGAGGAATTAGCAGTTACAGAACCTTTTGCGTAGTGGTGGTGGCTTTTGCTTACTTTCCACTGGGAAGAGCTGTTGCCTGTGTTCAATGGCAGCGAGGAGAGAGCAGTTCCTGCTGGGACATTCTCCAAATATTTTAGCTCGCCCTTAAAGCTCCCGACCACCTGTTTTGGGAGGGCTCAGCTGCTGGGGACGGCCAGCAGGATTTGAGCTTATTGCATCGATTCTGTCACCGAGACCCCTTTGCTGCTCCTTGGCAAGGTACGGTGCTCAGCCAAGGCCCCGCTGTAACGGTTGAACTGCCGAAGGGTGTGTTTGTGTGTGCACAGAAGCCCGTTCAAAGAAAGTGATTTCCTCTGGTGGTTTGGGGTGTGCTGAGCATGGTGTGCCTCTTCTGTGGCCTTTCGGTTTCCCTCCTCGTGCTGCCCCAGCGGAGAGCGGAGTTTTGCTTCCACTCGCTGCAGGTTTCTGACGTCTTCCTGGAACATCCCACTTGTGTTTGGAACTGGCTGTTTTCAGCTAAGACAATGAAATGTTTTTTTCTGTGGCTTCATGTGAGAAAATACATAAGCTTCATATTAGCCAGCTCTTTCCCCGCTCCTTCAGCTGTGGAAGTTCAGCTTAAAGCTTTCAACTTCCTTCTGTGGTTCTTTTGGATCATTTCAGGTGGTTTCCCAACCTCATGCCTTAGTGTAAGAGAGGTCGAGAGTGATAACTGATACACACATTTCACTTTCTGAGATGTTGTCTGCTTTCTGCAATGAAAGCTGCTCACTGATTAAAATTCCAGTCCTTCAAAACATCTTGAGACTTCCCACTTAATTGCCACGTGTCATCTCTTTTGAAAATGTTTGAATTGAAAACTCCAGGTAAAAGTGCTTCCCTGTGGCGTAACGAGTGTGTATCTTCTCCTCCACCCCCTTCAGCTTTCTCTAAGGCTTTGAGTGAAGCACTTCCTACTTGAGGAGAAGTAGAATAGCTCTTTGAGATGTCCCAGCCTGTGGTGTTCTCAGTCCAGCTCCCCAGTAGCTATGGCAGATACAATTCCATTATCTTAATTGGATTTTAAGAGTTGGAAGGGACTTCTTGAGACCATCCAGTCCCACTCCCCTGCTAAAGCAGGGTTGCCCAGAGCACATCCCTCAGGACTGCATCCACGAGGGGCTTGAAGGTTTCCAGAGAAGGGGACTCCACACCCTCCCTGGGCAGCCTCTGCCAGGGCTCTCACACCCTCACCCCAAAGAAGCTCCTCCTCAGATTCAAATGGNNNNGGAGAAGGACCTCCCTCCACCTCCTGGCCACACTCTTCCCTCCGCAGCCTAGGGTTCCCTTGGCCTCTTGGCCACCAGGGCCCATTGCTGGCTCATGGAGAGTTTACTGTCTGCCAGGACCCACAGATCCTTCTCACATAGTAGAGACTAAGAGACAGAGTGGATTTAGGATTGCCTCATTTGGATGTCCTCCATATACATTTTTAGACTCTCCCACCTGTATCATGTAGAGATGTTCCATTATTTAGGAGTGAGAAATTACCCATCTGCTGCACTGTTTCTTTTGTTCATTTCTTTCTGGTTTTAACAATAGACACCTTATGGGGCATTGTGGTGCCTAATTATGTATTGCATTTGGAGAACGAGAGGAAGGTCTGTAAAGGTTGAGAATTCAGTTACGGAAGGAGCACAAGGTGTTCTACCGAACATATTATGTTCTTGAGGCTGTATTGTCCTTCTGTATTGCTGCTCAGGTTTTGCATCGCATGTTTCCAGGGGAATAACACCTGAGTTGCTTTTCCCATGACAAAATATCAGGCTGTATGTGGGTGCTGAGGGCATACATGGATGTACATTACAGCTTGGGCACTCGCCTGGCTTTTTTCTGCCTGCACAGAAGGAGGGAAACAGAACTTGGCATTCACTTTATTACAGTTGCTTGGCACGACGAAGTGACCGAGTCCATTTGTTGAAGTGCTTTTTACTTGACTTAATAAACGTCCTCTGCTTGCTCTCCGTGTGTGATCTAAGGGCTGCATCCTGTGTGAAATTCTAAATTGAAGGCGAACCGGGTGTTGCACCGAGAAGCCTGGCCTTTGATTTATTTTTTTTTTCTCACAGCCCAGGAGGATGGGAGCACTGGAAACTTTGACCCGTTAGCTGGTGATAGTGGTGTGGCTGTAGGAATAGGCAGGAGCATGGGTAAGAGCAGAATTTGCATGCTTGATTTTGAGCTCAAGCTTTGGTTTGATTTGGATTTTTACCCCTCAAAAGCCTTTCTTTAAAAAAAAAAAAATTAAATCTTTCTTTGGATCTTTCAGCACAGAACTTGACAATAGTGAAAACTCACAGATTCCTATAACGTTTATAGTTAAAACTGTGAAGTTGCTGCTTTCTTCTGTAAATATTATTTTGGAATGGGATTCTAATGTGTCACCGCATACATTAGACAACTGCACATTACAAGGTTCTTTTTTTTTTTAGAGTTCAGATCTTTAAACTGCTGGCTGAAAACAAACCCCAAATCCCGTTCCCTCTGTCAGCTGTGCGTGATGGTTGGTGGGAGAGGTGTGTGGGAGGGTTACAGCTGCTGGATTCCTCCAGTTCCCTCTCCCTCTACCTGTTCCGAGAATACCCCTGCACCGGGAGTCTAATGTCCCTTGTCTCCTGTGTCCTTCCAAGATGCTTAACTTGTGTGTGTTGAAAGAATCGTATGTTTTCTTGGTAACAGAAGGATTAGGTTATTGTGCATGTGCCCTGCTTTGCGTAAGGCAGCAGTGAGTAAGCCTCAGTGCTCTCTGCTTTCTTCATTCTCCTAAAAAAAGAATCTGATTCAATTAATAAAAATAAAAAAAATATTTCCAATTACCCATATATTGCTTTTTGTTTGCACAACAGTGAGGTTGTATAAGGAGGCCTCTGGTTTGTGAATTGATTTGGAAGAGTTTCTTTTATTTTTGAATGCTGCTTGGTGACCTAGTTAATTGGGAGTAATTACTGTCTAAATATATTGGTTTAACATAACAAAAGGCTGTCTGGAAAAAAACAGGGGAGGGAAAGAATGGCTCAAGATAAACCATCTCTTTGCAAACACTTAAGAGTTGTTAAGGGACATCTCCAGAGCTATTAGCTGAGAAGGTTTTAACTTCACTATTGTAATTTAGCTCCTGAGGCTTGAAACAAAGAATTGATTTGAAAAGAAGCGCTTTCTCTAGTTTTGTGGGTAGTATTTTGTTAGAAAAGCACTTGACACATAAGAGTCATGGGCTGCCCTTGGAGAGGAAGGAGTGGGATACTCGTAGTTAGAAGGGATTTGGTTGATGATATGAGGCTATAACTTGTGGTTTTTAGTCTTCTTCCCTCTCTCTTTCCAGAGTCTCGCTCTTAGGACTAAATGTAAGCACCGTGTTGATTTTTAAGGCTCATCTGCTTCTGGGGTGACTTCTGATTGCAGGTTCTTTCAGGAGGTAGAGGCTGAATCCTGTCAGACCTGCTCTATAAGTTACAAATTGTTGCAGTCCAGGGCTGCTCTAAAAATGGAAAAAATTGCTTAATTTAGGAAAGGTAAGGAGGGCCTGACACCTGAAGGGCTATGTTAAGAAAGAGATGTATGGCCATCCCTGTAATTAGGCAAGACCAGTCATGTAAATTACACTGGCTGGATTTTGCACTCATGGTTGTTTCAGAGTTGTTTGGTTTATAATAGTAATTTATCTCATGTGACAGAGAGCGAAGGGGTATGTGGTGCGAGTCACACCTCAGAGGAGTAAAATAGAGCAGGCGTGGATGTGAAAGCAGGAGCCTTTAGACGATAACCCCTTCCTCTTGGAGACCTAATTTTTTGTTCCTGAGCCTGAAGTATCTGCAGTCGGTGCTGTGCAATTGCAACACAAGGGTAAAGACCTAAAAATAAATAAAATAAGTGTGTGTATGCATATATATATATATATATGCACAAATTTCAGGGCTTTGAGTGCATTTGACTTTGAAGCCATCTCTCTCATAAATTAATTGGCTGGTGAAGTCCACTACGGTTGCGCCTGTAATAGAAATGCAGAGCATTGGGGTGTTCTAATTAGTCCTTATAACCTGCAAATAATTAGGTTCCAAATAGTTTGACTCTGGAAATGGCACTCATTTTCCCCAAGCAAAGCTCTGCTGATGCTTGAGGGGTTTTTTTTTGGGGGGGGTAGGGGAGCCCTGTCCCTTGGGAAGGGTGGGGAACAAAGCTGGCAGGGGGGGGCTCCTGGTTGTACAAGAGGAGAACGTGACTGAGATGCCAGCGCTGTGGGTAGCTCTTGCAGCAGAGCGATGCCATGCAACCTCTCGGTGGCTATCTCTTGGGGTTGTCTGTGTCAAAGAACTCCAACTTCAGTCAGATTTGCTTTGTCATCCTGACTTTGGCTCTTTCCACTTTCAATTTCTCTTTAGTTTCTGGAAACTTCTGTTTTAATTCTCTAGTGGGAAGGCCAAGGTGTGTCCAAACACACAGAAGGGTTGTGTCCTAACAAAACCCTCTGCACATTGGTCAAAACTTAGAGGGGAGAGGAGGGAGAAAGGTCAGTTTGCAAATATCTGATCACAAAAGGGTGGCAAATCTGTTTGGGTTTTGTTGAGTTTTTGTTGTGTTGTGGGTTTTTTTGGTTGTTTTTTTTTTTTTTTCCTCAGCATGTGTTCTTCTTTAGTTAGTTTTTAACTAAAGGCTGCAGAGGACTGGAGCTGTTTCCCAATGGCAGAGCAAGCAGTGAAATATGACACAGGGAGGGGAAGGGACTTGGCAGAGGGCCTATGTGCACAAATAGCCCACTACCTTCTGAAGCGTATTTACAGCCGAACAAACAACAAAAAAAACCCAACAGTGCAGGCTGCCTTACAAAGAATTGCAGTAGAAATCTTCCCTTTGGTGCTTCTTTTTTTTTTATTATTTTTTTTTTCCTCAAAGTGTCAGGGAAACATCGTTGCTACTGATTCCACAATCATAACTCGCAAGATGTTGCGGTATGTCTGAAAATGTGTTTATGTAGTAGTGGATTAGGAAGAGAAAGAGCTGTGTTGCTGCCTTTTGTAGCTCTTAGAATCCCTTTTGCCTTGGACCGCAGTAACACAGGAAGAAATCCTCGTGAAAACCAAACTCTAGATCGCAGTGTTTTAGCTGGTTGAGCGAACAGGAGTCTCTTGGCACTGCCCTGTTGTGAGTTATGTAAATCTTGTGCAGTGTATAAGCAACAGGCGGTTGGTGACGTAAAACTGAGCATTTGTCTCTATTTCTTGGCTAATGTGACATGCGCCCCTTCCTCTAGCATTCGACTGAGCCGGCTGTATTAAATATAGCCCTGACACTCCTAAGTGGAATATGCCTCGAGCTGAATAATGAGCTTCTGGTCTGAAATTCGTTGTTCTAAACGTGGAGATCTCACACCGTGGCCGTCTCCCCTCCGTATCAAAGTCCGTCCCGTGTCGATGGCGAAAGGTCTCACTATAAACCTCAATTTGCTGAATTTGCCGATCGATCACCGTGGCCGTGTTGTGCCCAGCATTCCTCCAGTGCCTCCTCCCACGCTGGTCAAGCTCTGGGAGACTTAGCAGGATGTTGGTAACTCCTGGGGTGATTATCTGCTGTCAGTGGTGATGGATTACCAAACTGATACATCTGTTGTTTAGGTCCTCTCCATCGCAGGAGGTTCACAGATCTGCCTAATAACTGCTGTAACCCCCTCTGACCCAAGCTCCAGTGCTATTAGCTCCTACATTTTGGGTCCTTTATGTTTTCTGTGAGGAGACAGCAGTGATGCTTCTCCCACACAGTTCTAATTTATTTTTTTTTTTATACAGAATGCCTAATTTTTATTTTTCTCTTCAACACTGTAGGACTGGAACAGGAGGCACTTTCTTTGCTCACCGTTTCCAGCCTCTTTCCAGCTGGCAAGCAATCCAAAAATCCCTATGTTTGCTCTTTCTCAGGGTCACGCTGCAAATGTTTCTCTTGTTTTCACCTTGGCTTTCTGGCGTTGCTTTAGACACATGACACTCCACCACACAATACAAACCCTCAATATATCACTGCACCCGTGGAGCACAGCTTCTGACAAGCCTTCTGCGTGGCTTAATTTTAGGTGGTGGTTCCCAGTTCTTGAAGGTTTGGAGTGTTGTGTGGTTTTGTTTGTTTTCTTTTTCTTTCTATCCTGCTCAAAAAAGCAACACAGGTTGGTGGTTTTTTTTGTAATTGTGATTAAAAAGCAGTTAGACCCATTGCATTTGGGGAGATCTTACTCCTCTCCATTCTCACGGCACCTCCTTACAAGATGTAAATTAGGGCCACAACCTCTCAGACATGCATAAACAGAGGAATTGCATGACTTGCCAAACACATAATAACTTAATAGTATATCGTGGAACGGCAGCTAAGACTCATGAATCCTCTTCCTGTTCTCAAATTAATCATCATATGAGTTTCAGCTACCCCACGGCTCAGGAATCAATAGCATTTATGGCTTTCTGAATGTCCGTAATATATCACAGACTTCCACTGTCATTTGTCTTTATTCAGGAAGAACTTTTGACTCGGGTGGTTTCTAAGTTCCTTTTGAGTTGTGAGCATCCAGAGCTGAGCCAGCACTTTAATGATTAATAAATACTCTTAAGAGTACTCATGGCTCATACATGACCCGTGTGTTTCAAATGCGGCAAGGCTTGAGTTATTAACCACAGCTACTGGTGCCCTTTTGCCCTGAGAGCCATCATAAGAGCCTTCCTGGTCTTTTGTTCATCTTGTGCTCCTTTCAGACCTTTTGTGCCAAAATAAAATGGAGAGATTGAGTCTTTCTGAAAGTAGCTCAGGAAATAAGGCTGGTCTAGAGAAAACCTCCCTGTTGTTTCATGCTGCTGCAACAGCACTTCCCTCCGTAACTCCTGAACTTTTCAGCAAACTTCAGAAAGGCCTAACGGGGTAGAGGTCACCAAGACTTTCTAAGTTCCAAGATTTCCAGTGCAAATAAGAAGCAGAATAGAGAAGTGATTTGAAATACTGTCCCTGGCAAGTAAAATGCTATGTTTTGAGTTATGTTATCTTGGGAGAATCCACGTGCGATAGAGAGAAAAGCTTTCTAAAAAACGTGAGCAGCAGAGCTAATGGAGTCTGGATAATATTTTTGCTGTTCAGGATGACGTCTGTAAACCTGTGAAAAGAACCTGACCCACCTGTGTTTCAGGTCATAATCTGCTTTTTTTTTGCTTTCCAGGAATCTACAAGCCGCCATTGGAGCCTACTATGATTTTGAGAGTCCAAATATCAATGTACCCTCCATGTCCTTTGTTGAAGATGTCACCATAGGCGAAGGAGAGTCCATCCCTCCTGATACCCAGTTTACAAAAACATGGAGGATACAAAACACAGGTAAGGCTTTTGGTCTGTAGCAAACCCTGTGTATTATGTGACAGGGTGGCCGAGCTACTAGGAGAGACGCTGGCGTAAGGAGGAGGTTCATGTGCACTTGGACTGGAGCCACCGTGTTACTGGAGGAGGTGACCCGCCAACCTTTGCGCATTCCCCTTCTTAACTTTGGCACAAACAGTTTGTGGCGAGACACGCAGCTCAGTTCACCAGTCTGTTCCTCGTGCCACCACAAACAAAATCTCTAGGAAACTTCTAGATAAAAGAAACTGAAATACAAGTTTGCTTTTTTTGTTGTTGTTTTTAATGGAAGTAGTTAGATCTGAAAATAGATTTAGAATCCTTAGCTCATCGTGTTTCTGATCACTTGGTGCAAACAAGTGGAGTAAGGTTTGAATCAATGGAGAGACATTTCTTTTAATCTCAAAGCCTTTTACCTTGTGACCAGCTTTTTCTCATGCAATTTCTCTGCCCGTCCCTGTCATTTGGCTCTCTAGTCCTTGCTGTTCTCTGGGGAGGCAGCGATGCTACACTCTGACCCTGAGACGGGGTAGCTGTGTAGGGGTAGTGTGGCGAGTTCCCTTTGCTTGGTGATGCTCTTCTGACAGAATTGCTTTCTCATGCTTTGAGAGGATGAAAGGCTGGATAGACCACATTCCAGTACTAAATAAGTCAAAACAGTGACTGGAATCCAGGAAGTGAGACTGGGCAAAATACATTCTCGGTGCTTGATCTGTCGGGATGGAGTCAGAGAAAAATGAGATCTGGGGATGCAAAACGGAATACCTTGTCTTCAGGTGATGTGATTACAGGATGTTGCATGAATGTTTAAGCTGTGAGTCTGAATTTGATTGACCTGCTTGCACTTTTGTGAAGCAGAACGATAGCACAACAAGGTATAATATCATGAATCATCGTGAGTAAAGGTCAGCTGTGTTAGTATTTCTGCTTGTTGGAAAACAAGCAGAAACAATAACTGCGTTGCTGGAGCGCTGTACAGATTTGTGCTGTGTATCGAAGTATAACAGGGACTTAAACCATACTAGAAATCTAGGAGAATTTCAGCAGGACAGGAGAGGTGAGAAGAGTCTCTGTGTATGTTTAAGAACTGTAATTTAAAAAGACAAGAGAAAGGGCTAATTATTTAAGTTTCCTTTCTCTGCCTGTATTTGTTTGAATTGGTACAATGGAAAGGTGACACATATGGCTTGCTTAAACTCCAGTAGTGTGAAAAATTGACTGGCAGTTTGTTTGTTTTTTTACAACTGCCTCAAATATAAATCGTAAAAATGGAGTAAGTTTTGACGGATCTGGTTTCTCCACTATTAGCGTCTCAATTTGTGTGTGTTGTGACTACACCCCTATCTTGTTCCTTTCAGATTCCCTCCTCTCTTCTTCCTCTGATGTCCTCATTCCTGCATGCAAATTCTGCCTTAATTTAACATCCTTGTTCAAGCTGTGTTTCATTGTTCTTGGAACAATTTGACCTTCTGAAGTCCATGGGTCTTCTAAAATGAGTAAAGGGAATTAATCTTGACTTACAAGTTCCTGGCAAGGCCAGCATTTGTTCTGGCTTCTGTGTGGGTTAAAGCCTGGCTGCTTAAAACGTACATCTGTGCTCCAAGAGTCGTGCTGGAGGCCAGAGCTTGTTAAAACCATGCTGTTGAGGCATGTTTTAGCTAAATGTAACTTCACATACTGTGTTATGACTGCAGTTTAAGGAGGGCTGTAGCACTTTAAAACCATTTTATGGTTTAATTAAGGTATAATATCAAAGGGCTATAGTGTTTCCAGATAATATCTGCTTGTTAGGTAGATAACTGAAGCAAAGCCAAGGGTTTTAACAGCTCTACAGGAACTCTTGATTAAATGACTTCAGTTCTAGAACATGAAATACCTGAGGCATGTGTCACCGAAGCATTTAGTGTCTGACAAGTATGACAAGCAGAGCTCCAAGATTGTCGGTTTTAAGCGTGCGAGCAGGAAGCTGGGTTCAGTCGGGTTTTCACATGCGTTATTAAAAAACAGTGCCCTGTTCTGTTATCTTGCAGGACGGTGCTCGGCTTGTCTGCCAAAAGACCAGTTTGTATAGTAGAACCGTTGCTGAAAGAGCAGCAGGATTTAACAGACTTATTTCCTCTTCCCACTCTGCCCCCAGCTGCTGCTGGCTCTGCAGGACAGTTACTACAATTTATCATCTCCTGAGAGATGAGTGTACTGAAATAGAATGACATAATCATCATTTCATTTTATGGGGCTTATCAGTTGCAGCGTTCTGGGCACCTTGCAAGTCTAAAGCCATTAAAACCGATAAAAATCACATAAATTATTTAAACTGAACCATGTTGCTGGGCTGCCAACCTTTTCAGATGAGACTTCGCACTCAACTCCCACGCACCATAGTCTGAGGTCAGCTCAGACTCTGCTCTTCTTCCAGACACCTCCCCATCTCAGCAGTGTTTCCAGTCCCCCGCACCAAATATCCCACTTTGCTTGTTCGCCTCGTGCTTTCCCTGCAAGATTGTGAATTCCACAAATCAAGACTTGACTAGAAAACCAGTCCCTGCCGTGTCTTTGCTGGAGTATCCACAGGGATTAAATTAGCAGGCAAGCTGTTGCGAAGGATGCTCTTTGGGGTAACCTGAGGTCAGACCAGCATCCACCATTCCTATCTCCGAGCAGACACAGGGTGGTTCCAGGTTTCTTGGTGCTTCAGCCTTTCCTTAGCTCTTTCCATCAGCCTTAACCCAGAAGAAGGTATTCCTAAAGTCATTGGCTTAGTCATGTCACGTTATTGCGGAAGAAGCTAAAGAAAATTCTGCTAAACTGATTTTTTTTATTACTTTTTTTTCATGACTCCCAGAAGCCCTTTTCTTTCTGTCTGCCCCAGTACGTGTTATCTTTGGCGGAGATGGCTGTGCTCGCACGCAGTGACTGTTTTCTGGATCTCTACAGATTGCCAGGTCACGCTGTCAGCCCCAGTCTCTGCAGTCTAAACACCCATCTCCACAAATAAATCGTATGTTCCCGATCCTTTCCACCTTTGCAGGAGGCTGAGAGAAGGGTTGGTACAAGAAGGGAAATAAACCCATTTAGAAAACAGTACCAGCTTCAATTAGAGTTCAAACCCTTAGTTCCTCCTGAGGCTGCCAAAAGGCTTAAAAAGAATGAATCCCTGAAAGAAAATGGTTCCAGCGCTTTGTATTATTTTTATCAGGTATTTTGATATCGCAAGGCTCAGGAACCGTGTGTAGGGAAGCAGAAAGAAATGAGGAGGGAGGGAAACCCCACTTAAGACCTTATCATTGTCTCTACCACTGATAAAATATGTGTGTTGGTTACTTTATTATATTTTTCTTGCAGCTGTGACTTTGGGTGGTTTTCTGTGTAAAGAAGACCTAGAGATTATTCAACTTGAATTATAAATTGTCCTGCTGGTCTCTAAATGGACCAGTTAAGCCTTGTCTGGAAACTGTTCTTCTCCAGCATCCAGTGCTGGGTGTTATGTGTATCTTGGTGTTCGTTTGACTGTTGAAGAATTGCACAACTGTTTTAATAAGTGTGTTTTACCCGGTCTTACACGAACAGGCACAAAGCTTTTCCTGGTGCACTCTCAGTAATTCTTTTTTCTCTTTAATCCTAGGGGCGGAGGCGTGGCCCCCAGGGGTTTGCCTGAAGTATGTCGGGGGAGACCAGTTTGGCCACGTCAACATGGTGATGGTCAGGTCCCTGGAGCCCCAGGAGATCGCGGACGTCAGCGTTCAGATGTGCAGCCCCAGCACGGCAGGAATGTATCAGGGACAGTGGCGGATGTGCACGGCCACAGGACTCTATTACGGAGGTGAGTGATATTTTCATCACCGCTTCAGGCTCTTCCTGGTATTCCCCACCACAGGAAAATTGGAGACTCCCCATCCTGTGGAGATGCTCTTCCCGATAACCAGGTGGTGAAGGTAGAGAGGGCTGGCAGAATAGAGAAGACATCAAGTGAACTGCATTTATTGTCTTGGTCAGCACAGAGCCGTTTTCTAAACACTGGAACCAATTCCTGATGACACAAAGCTCTGACAAAACAAAGGGATTGCAGAGTTCTCATGGAGAATCTTTCCCAGTCCCTTGTCAGGATTCTTTCCCAGCTTTCTAGTGCTGAACATCGTGAACTACTTCACGGGCATAAAAATCTATTGAAGTGGTAAAAACCTCACATGAGAACTTCAGTTAATGCCTGGGTTTTCTTAGTATAACTTTGGTGTCTGTACTGTGAACCAATTTCCTGTGTTTAAAACAACCTACAAATTCACAGCCCGTGGGCTACTGAGCTCTGAGTCGTGAGCTGGAAGGGATTTTAAAGCCCACCCAGTGCCACCCCCCTGCCCTGGGCAGGGACACCTCCCACCACACCAGGTTGCTCCAAGCCCCATCCAGCCTGGCCTTGAACCCCTCCAGGGATGGGGCAGCCACAGCTTCTCTGGGCAACCTGGGCCAGGGTCTCACCACTCTCACAGCAAAGAAGTTCTTTCTGGTATCTAATCTCAATCTCCCCATTTCCAATTTAAAACCCTTCCCCCTTGTCCTATCACTACGCTTCCTGACCAAGAGTCCCTCTCCAGCTCTCCTGGAGCTCCCTTCAGATCCTGGAAGGCTGCTCCAAGGTCTCCCTGGAGCCTTCTCTTCTCCAGGCTGAACAGCCCCAGCTCCCTCAGCCTGTCCTCACAGCAGAGGTGCTCTTCCCAGCATCTCAGCTCCATCTGCCCTCCTTCAGTGTCGTACCATTCCCCCTGTCCCATGACTCCCCTCCCTGATCAAGAATCCCTCTCCAGGCTGAACCCCCCCAACTTGCAGCCTCTCTTCAGAGCAGAGGTGCAGGTGCTCCACTCTCTGGTCATTTTTTGTGTCCCTCTGCTTGACCCGTTCCACCAGGTCCATGTCCTTCCTGTGTTGAGGACTCTAGAGCTGGACACAGGACTCCAGGTGGGGTCTCA
>VZRU01021378.1:39861-56705 GCA_013398155.1 Pedionomus torquatus | reverse complement strand
GGGTACTGGTGGTGAATTGGGCGGTTTGGGGGTTTTAATGGTGTCTCTAAAAGGATTCCAGCCCCGGCAGAGTGCTGGGGAGCCTTGAGCAAGTTGTGTTTATGAAAGTAAAAATCTTACTGTCTTTAATTGGGTCGTAAAATGCCAACTAACGAGCTCAGCCCTGGTAAACCAGGGGAGCTTCCGTGAATCCCTGATGCTGGGAGAGCCATGGAGGTGAAACCCAACAGCAAAAAAATCTGCCGTCTCCTCCCCCAGGCTGCCACTGCCAGCAGGAAAAGAGTCCCTTGTAGGTTAACACTTGACTGCAGAAAACCTGGAAGCAATTATGTGTGCCACGAGGTGCTGTTATTAGATCTGTCGAGGTGAGATAAAGTATTGCTGCTGTTCTCCCTAATTCTCCTTCTCTGCAGCAAAACAAAGCTGGAGCACACTTAATAGTGAGGTGGAAAAAAAATAACACAAAAGGCAACAAAACCGAATTTGGTTACGTATCAAGAAGTACCTTTATTTAAATAGGCCATAATGTTTGCCTGAAGTGTAAATGAAACGGTAGGCAAAATAACAATCTTATCTGTGTACAAGAGACAGACACGCACTGGGTAAGAACAGTAAATATGTTTCTTATTCTACCTTGTAGTTTGCGAATTCATGTAATAGTCTCCCAAGCCTGGTTATCTTATCCACCTACTCTGAGTGTTTTGGAACAGGAATGGAGATATTTTTGCAGCGAGTTTGTTATAGCTATAATTACCTTCGAAGTCACCCTTTTGTCATTTTATTTGAACAGTCAAGCCTTTCAAAGCTAAACAAAAAACATTGCCTTTCCTTTCCCATCGGAGTAGAAGACTGGCAGTGATATCTCCTGGCTCTCGTTTCAGTCTTGCTGCGTAGCCTTGGATAAAGTCACTTGAGGTTTTCTTTTTCAAGTGCATCCTATCAGTAATCTGAAATATGGAACATGGAGTTGTCACGGCAGTGGTTCATGTAAGTTCAGGAGTAAAACTTGCCTGACTTTCTTGAAAAATTGGCCACTAAATTAGTGTTTAACCACAGATGCTTCATAAACATGTGTTTTAAACAATCAGTCTTTGTTCTTGCTATTGTAAAGGATGGAATTTACATTCTGTTTGCTTCCTTCTGCCCCCTTTCTCAAAAACTCTGGCTAGTGACACCCCAAATGTCTGTCTTTCTCCGCAGATGTCATCTGGGTGATCCTCAGCGTGGAAGTTGGAGGACTTCTAGGTGTAACACAGCAGCTGTCATCCTTTGAAACAGAGTTCAACACGCAGCCGCATCGCAAGGTAGAAGGAAACTTTAACCCATTCGCCTCTCCACAGAAGAACAGGCAACCAGATGAAAACAACCTAAAAGACCCTGGGGGTTCCGAGCTAGGCACAATCAGCAAAAACACATGGGGGCCTGCTCCTGACCAAATCGAACAAGATCAGAATGGACTGTCACAAAACTCTGTAAATCTCTCCCCCAGCAGTCACTCGAACAACTTGTCGGTAGTGACATACAGTAAGGTAGGTGCCCTGGGAGAACAGGAGAATGGGTAGGTGATGAGACCCGTGTATGTAATAATTCTTCATTACAAACTGCAAAAGCCCTTCCCTTCTGCTTCTGCCAGACCTGCTAAGGAAGGTTTTGAATTTGACTGTCTGACTCTGCCAACTCCTCGTGTTATATCAAAATACTTTTGCCTCTGATAGACTCTACCAGATCCACCTTTTTGGTTTTGGGTTGTTTTGTTTTGTTTTGGGTTTTTTTTGCTTCAAGTCCTTCTTAAAATTTATATAATCTTGTCTGGGTGCTGTAACTATTAGTGGCTGGAGCCTGCTCTGGCTGCGTGTGCAAATAAGTCAAAATATCTCTCTAGATGTGCTCCTGAGTTCTACGTAATTTTGAAAAGAGTTAAAAATAACCGCGCCCCCAAGCCCTAAGATTAACCAGGTAACTTCTTTGTAGCTGGTGTGGGGAGACTACAGAGCTCAACATTTTGATCCCAGAAGCTACCTGTCAGGAACAGTCAATCAGGACTGTTCCTGTCTGTGTCCTTGTCTTGTTTATAATTGTAGGTGACTTTTAAATTCTCTTTACTTTTAAATCTCTCTTCAAAAGCTTGCTTGGTGGATGCTATATGAGTCTGAGTGATATTTTGACTGTTTTTATTTGCTTGTGTGTGAAAAATGAATCGCAGGATTATTTACAATTCAGAATCCACCTGTTAATGCAGCCGGTATGTGTAGGTGTGTACTGTCGTATGTCAAACTAGTTTGATTTTTAAAATCCTTTTAAAAAAAATGCTTTACTGTACTTTAAGCAGGCTGTGTAGGACAATAACACTTGGTTGCTGAATGACTTAATAAAGCCCTCATATTAGTTCACCTACAGCACTTTAGCTCCTACCTGGATGAACTGCCTGTCTTCTACCGGTGGATCATATTTTAGTGACCTACTTTGCACCAGGGCTATGCATTTATTTTTTACTGATGGCATGCACGGGATTAACTGTTTGACAGACTACCAATCACCCTTCTTGTGTTTTGCACCCCAAACATAAATTGCTATAAGCTGTATTGGCTCCTGCTTCAAGATTCTCGCTCGCTAAAAGTGAAATGGATGGCTTGGGAAGTGATTGGAAAAAAAAATAATAAAGCCTTTCACCTCTAAGTTCAAATTCAACCTGAATTAGCGGTGACTGAAAGCCACTGCCTTTTAGTGGTTGCTTGGAGGATAGTGGTGTTCTTTGAAGAGACAGACACATTTTTTTTCTGACCGCAGAAGCCATCTGTGTACGGATACAGCTTCTCTGTGTAAAGTCTTTCTCGGTTGCTTCAGGTGGGGAGTGCTGCCGTGTGGCTGTTGTGTGTATCCCAGCAGAGATTGGGAACAGCTCTTTGAATTTTCATTTTATTAATTAAAAAAATAAAAATCCGTTAACACCTACAGCTTTGGTGAGCTAGTTGACTTAGCCAAGCCTTTTGTAACTGAAATACTAAGTTTAATTTAGGTGAGAACTCAATTTCCTATTCGGTGGCCAGCTTTAGGCTGGAGGTGGCTGCTTTTTTCCCTTCTGTTGGCTATTTCCTGAGTGCAGAGCTTGGTGATTACTCTGTAGTTCATTTGCACTTGCAGGTGGATAGTTGGGGAGCTGCTAATATGTGCACTTCTGAGAAGGCTCCTGTGTGGAAATCCTGGATGTGGGCTTCTGGCAATAATGTGGCCTTCAGGTTTCGCTCGGGCTCTCCCTGTGGTGTGTACCTTTACCTTCCCAGTGAGAGCAGAGCCGTGTGGCCACCGGGAGGTGACATGCACCAACAGACTCTCCCAGCTGAGGAGCAGATGCTTTGTCTTTCCTAAGAATGTAGGCGTGAGAAACCAATACGTATGGGATGTGCAGAGGACATAGCAAAGGTCAGTTATACTATGGAAAAGCCAAAAAGGAGAGTGAATCCCTACCAGAGAGGATTTCACTAAATTTAAGCTGATTTAGCTAGTAACCCAAAGTTCCCCATCAGTACTCTTAGATGTGAGCCATTATAATCTAACCTGAGATACAGGGTAGGTGGCCTTTCTCCCTTTCCCTTTGTTGTTGCTTTGGGCTTTTTTTTAATTTCCTTTTTGTATTTACAGAATATTCTTGGGTGGATTTCAGGTGAATTATCTGAGATAAAAGCAGAATTTCTGTTTCTTGCTTGCTTCAGAACAGATAACTTTATGATCCTTTTTGGAGATGGGGTGGGGTATGTGAAAGCTCGTTGATTTGAGTGGGGTTTTTTTGTCTCTACTGCAGTGTTTCTATTTGTGACATAACAAAACAAGTTAGCTTTTCCTTTGGAGGCTGTTATTAAGGTAGGTCTGAAGATCAGAGTCCTGTTCCAGCCTTTCCCTTCATGTCCAGGGCAGGAGACGTTCTTCCAGAGACTCGATATTCACGTTGCTACAATGCTGTTTCTGCAGTGAACAGTTTTGAGTAGATTTGACATCTTGGATACTTGGTCTCGTTTCAAACAGCCTTGTGCTCACCTTCCCTGGCACAGATCTAGCACTGTCACATGCCTTCTTCCTGCAAGCTGGAAATCCTTCTGGAGAAGAACACACTGAATAATTGTTTTTTTTCCTAAAAAGGGGTAAGGTGTAAGCAAAATGCCCTACTGGGGATACTGTTTAAGCAGGAAAGGGCTTATTGGAGATGATGTCAGAAGTATTAAAGCACCCCTTCAGCAGATGGTGTTCCAGGACCTGTCAGGAAAAGCTCTGTCTGGCTTGTCTTCTCTGGGGCCTCGTCCTGTTCTCTGCTGCTTGAAAGGGGTAACAAAACTACTGTGTTTGGAGCCGTTTTGTGATTGAATATTGGTGTGAAAGGCTTTATTTGAAGTTCCTGGAGCAAAAGAGTTCTGTGGGTTGGTTATATAGTTGCTTGTTAGGATTCCTGATTTGTTTTTGTGCAGAACCTTTAATGCTGTTGGCTGCTTTTGTGTACCTGGAGGATGGAACAAATCCTTAATTTTGACACACCATTTAGTGAGATACGGTGAAGGGAGGGTAAGGTCTGGTTAAGGTGTTCAGAAGGCCCTATGTCCTGTATTTAGAAGTAATATCAGCCCTCAGATAGTTCTCAGATCACTGTGGAGGCTTTCTCTCTGCCAAGACATCATGAAGAACCCCAGTCCTGCAGTTGCATGAGAGCATGAAATCTTTGAGATGAAACTAGCAGCTTCTGGCATCTGCAACTGTAAAACATACTAGAAGTTGCCAGACCTTGTCTGTATTATTCTCCCTCTGGTGCAGCTGAGCAGGTGTGACTTGTCTTTTAAAATTCCCTGTTGGAGTCAGGATCTCGGTGACACTGATGTGCCATCTGCTGCTGGATTAGACAATTTATCAGCGTTTCACACGTGTAAACATTCAAAATGCTTTTATCCATGGTTTGGGTGCTCTGCATGGTAAAACAAACTTCCCTAGGAAAAAAAAAAAACAACCAAACAAAACAAGCTGCTGAATTCCTTGTAAGCAGATGTGATGTGGCTGAAACAACGTGGTGGTGTGATCTTTATTCCTGCTGTAGTGTACACCTTCCCTGGATCCACCCTGCCCACCTCAGCGAATAAACTGCTGGAAGGTTGTAGATCAGGGTCTGTCTTCAGGCTGTTGCTTTAAAGCATTGTTGTCGTTCTGTCTATTCCCAGTGGAGTTTTTGCACGTTCTTAGAACGAAAGATGTGCTTAAGTGCAGGATGGGATGCTTATCTCAGGGTGGGGATGAGCTGTCTTATAGTCCAGATATACCCATGCATGGGTATTTTATTCTGCTCTTTGGCAGTGCCTTTCTCTCTGTATTCTCGAGAGAGATGAGGCTAATACAGCTTCCTTCTATTTACTCGCTCCTGTCTCATAGCAACCCTGTCGAGGTCACTGCTGCTCTCTTGTGACAGTCTTTTACATTAAAAGTGTAAGATGCAGTCTTACAGTGCCTGGGGAGTTAAATGTCTTAACTAAGGGAAAAAATGTAGCGGTTTAAATGTCTGAAAAGATCTGAAGTGGCTAGTCATATACTGACATTCAGAGTGTACTTGCCACCTGTATGTAAAAAATACATCTATATATAAAAATCTCTTGCCCATATGGATTGAGGAATTGCTGTTTTCTGTGTAATGCGGAAAACTGCATGTAGAAGTTCTGATTTGGCAAAGATTTACTCGTATAGAAAAATTTCCATAGTGACCGCTCGGCAAAGGGGGTTCTGCAGCTCGCCTGGTGTTAATCTGTTGGGTGTGTTACTCGTGCTGCTCTTAAAGACCCAATGAAATATAAGTGTATTTGGAGTTAACAAAACTGAAATCTTAACATCCTCTTTCCTGCTGTATTTCTGCTCCCTGTCATGTGCTTCATCCTGCGTGGAGCTGATCTCTGGTCTCTGCTACTTGACAGCTTTCTAGAATTAAGGGGAGACCAAACCTCTCTCTGCCCTTTGAGCCTCTAACTGGTTTCCCCTCCCTGAGTGTAAAAGTTGCTGCTGCTTCTAGATGTGTGCTGCTTCAGCACCAGGGTGCTCCAATTTGCCTGGTTTTGGGGTACCTCTGTAAGCTTTAACCATGTCTTTCCACCAGAAACTATTTGGGTACCAAACTATATTCATGGGTAAGGAAGATGCCCCCAGAAGGATTTGCTTCCACGTGGAAAAGAAGCTCCTTCCATCCTGGTGTCTGGGCTTCAAACTGGGATAATTACCACGTGCTTAAATGGATGTAGAATAAAGTGGGAGAAGGTTGGGCTCAGAACTACCATAGTTACTCTGGGATGCTGCCAAACTGGTGTTGCATGAGCTGGTTTGCTTCTCTGGTGATGGACTAATGTGTTNTATATATTTTTTTTTTTAAGCTTCACTTTGCTCCACTGCAGGCCAACAAGAGTTTCCTTGTTCTCTTATCTCAGCAGACTAAAATCACACCATCTATTTAAGTTACAGGGGGCTAAATTTTTTTTGCGTGGTAACTTAAGCACCTACCTGAGCCCTCGTTTTCTCCATCAGCTGCATCTAAACCTGCCCTTGCAGAAGGTTTTTCACTTCCCGGTGGTCTCGACCTGCCAGGCCATGTTTCCACAGCGGGTATGGAATGAAACACACGCACACACACACAAAAAAGCCCCGCTCAGTACATTGTTCTTTTGTTTGCATTGGGTTTATGTTAGTGGAGAGACCCGTGCGTGGGTTTGGAGCAGCGCTGAGCAGGAGGGGATGAGGGACCGGGGACTGGCAGTGCGGTGGGACGGGGACGCTCCTGTATCGCTTTGCTGCTCTGCATCACAGACTCCTCTCTTTCTCTCTTTAAAGTGTACCTTTTATCCATCTTGCCTCAGTCATGAAGGTGAAATAAAGATAGCAATTTGAAAGCCTGTGTGGTGCTGGTTTATGAAAGATTAACTTTGTTTTATTTCTAGCGCAGGTGCCTTCATTTAAAGAGCTCGCTATTTACGAAGGCTTTTAACTTCCCAAAGCGTCTCAACTCCCTTGTAGCTACAGAAGTCAAACGATAATTTATGCTGATAATTGTCGTGTAGAGCCTTTTCTTGTGAACACGTGGTCCTCTATTCTCGCAAACTTATCTGTATGAATAGCCAGTGTCCTTTCACTCGCGAGTTAGCAATTACTTCTGTGGAAGAGATTGGAAGAACTGAAAGTAAATTTGCGAAGCTGCAGCTGAGCTTTTCATCGAGTCAGGGAGCTCATTTGGAGAATGGAAGGGAATTCGTCAAAAATAGTGTGAATAATTCTTCAGCTGAAATAACTCTGAGAAACTGCGATTGTATGCAGAATTATTTTTGCATGTTTATGATGTAAAATATTGCATGTGAGGGATAATTATTCTTGAAAAGTATTCTTCTAATGGAGTTTGGTATTTGCATCGCAGCAGTAATGGGTGTTTCCAGGTATCAAGACACTGTTACTCTGTGCAAGTTGAATAAATGCGATGAGAAGGAATTGCCCCGCAGAGACTTTGTGTCTTAGTGAGGGAGAAAAAAAAGAATATTCTCAGTTTCCAAAGGGGAGTAAGAGTTTCTCGCTCAGGGTCTCACGTTAAACCAAGACCTTTAAAAATTAGGTGGGTTTTAATTTTTGTAAGTTCTTGTGTATGCTAATATGTCTCACGGGTGAGTGAAATGCAGTGAAGAGCAGCGATCCCCAAAGGAAAAGATTTGTGGCTTCTTATTCTTGGTGAAACTGATTGCATCAGGAGGAGGGAACCTTGGTTGTGGATTCTGGGAATGTTCCTGGAATCAGGAGAGCAGCTCTTGTGGGGACGGCAGCTTGTTCGGTGCAGAGTAGCAAGCGGTACAAAGCCGTATGTACTTAGTAACTGGACTCTCTGAAGGTGAGCTAAATTCTGGCTTTAATTAACACATGATTAGCATAACTGTGCAGCCTTAAATTAGATGCTGCCGAAAACAGTAGCTGAAGATCCGGAGGGTTTCCCTGAAAAGGGGAGTTCAGAGCAATTTTCCTCTGCGCANAGTGAGGGAGAAAAAAAGAATATTCTCAGTTTTCAAAGGGGAGTAAGAGTTTCTCGCTCAGGGTCTCACGTTAAACCAAGGCCTTTAAAAATTAGGTGGGTTTTAATCAGAGGGACTGATGGACTGTTCTTGTGCCTGACCTAAGCTGAACGCTCTGCCCTGTCTGCTGATTAGCTCTGCTAATTCTTTTATGTCATGGGGCGATGCAGATGCCTTGGCTTATGGCGTGCACGTGTTAAACCGACACAGTTGTGCCTGTGACATAAGCCGTGAGATACGGGCAGGGTTCGGGGCTGGTTCTGCCGTGGCCCCAGCAGAGGGAGCAGGTGACTGGGAGAGCTGGTGTCCAAAGCTTTCTCCTGAGGCTTTGAGAGTGCTTCCCCCGCAGTGTCTGCAGACAAAGCCTTCTGCAGGGGGACTAAAAGATGAAGCCAGATTTGGCAAATGTATCTGTACAAGTAATCAGCAACAAATGCTGTTTCTGTGTCTTCTCTAGAGTAAGAAGCACAATAGCTTAATCCCTCCGAGGTGAGAACGTTTAGGATCTTGCTAATAACGCTGCTTTCCTTAGGTGTCCTTTGGGGGTTTCTTTGTGCACTTATTCACGTTATTTTAACGTTTTTCATCTTCTCTTGCCCTTTCTCCTGTTTCAGTGACTGTGTCTTTTTTTGGGAAATGTTGAATATCTCAATCTCTTGATGTTGGTGGGAGCTTCTACCTCCTGAGGGTGATCCCTTGTGCCGGAGCCTGCTGGGTGTCATCCTTTGACAAGCTTGCTTTCCAGACCAGGAGTGCAGCGTATTCCTAGGGCAGAACCGTGTTTGTTTTTCCATTCCTTGCACACGTTTCTGGCTGCAAACAGCCGTTTCCAAGTTCCCAGTCTTCCGTGCTCCCCATGCAGTTCATGAGGTGTCCTGTTTTGCCTGGGTTTTTTGGGTGAATTCTGAGACCTGCTGATAGATGCTTGATTTTACCGTTGTCTTGCATTTTGCCACCTGATATATCCCCAAAAAAGGGACTTTTTCTTACCAGCTGTAGTGAGATGACAGGCTTCTTACAGCACTAACAGAGAGAGAGCTCTTGAAGTTGGGTTTTTGATGAAGTAGATCCTTTCTTTATACAAGTCGTGTGAAAGACTCTTTGCTTGGTGTTTCTGGGGCTCGTGCAGCGAAGCTGTTACAGAGTTGTAGGAAAATGTGCAGGAAACGGTGTTTCCTTTGAGATTCACCCTGTTAAAGGCAAAATGGAAAAAACTCAAGTCCAGTGCTTCGTGTAAAGACTGAGAAGGACTTTGTGCTAATTGGGCTTTTGGCTGTCTACTCATCAGCATGTGAGAGAGAAGCTGGACTGGGTTTAAAAAAAAAAAAACAAACCCAAACATTTGCATAATGGTCTTCTGACTTTGACAACGAAATATAATGAGCTTGTCTCACTTCTGACCCGAGTGTGTGTCTGGAGGATTTTGTGTGTGGTTTGTACCTTCGTCATTGTGACAAACCCGGTATCCCTGTGACGGGAGATCTCTTGCCTGCCTGTCGGCCGCTCTCTTCTGCTTCCTGATGAAACCCTGGAGAGCTGCTTTGAACAATGGAAATCACAAAAAGGAGTTCCTGTTAATTTAAGACCTGTTACTAGATCTGTCATTTAGGTGACTCACTTCAGGATGTAAAGGAGGGGAAAATGTTTTCTGTAGTAAGCATTCTTGGGGTTGTGTTTTTGTTAAATGCAGTGGTTGATTTTTCACTTGAGAAAGAGAAGTTTATTGTTATCTTGAGAGAGCAAAAGGGACCCTTGTAGGAACGTGGATTTCCAAATCTTGATTCTTTTTCTCAAATCGACTCTTCTACCTATTGCAGCCTCCTACTTTAATGCTTGCTGTAATCTTCCCAATAGACTTGTGAAACTGCAGTTGCTTGACCTCGCAGGTATTGTAGCATCTATAGGGGATTTCTTACTCTAATGTAGAAAATACAAGTTACTCTGGGGCCCGGTAACCCCTGGTTATTACCTGTCCTAAATAACACCTGAAAAAGGTAAGTGGATAAAATCTGACTTCTCTGGGGACACCAGCCACAGGCACCCAAGCCTGTGTTTTGGGAGTGTTTGATAAGTGGCCAACACAGATCACGCTGGGAAAAGGGTTGTGTTTGGTTCAGAAGCCCTGGGACGGGTCGGTCGGTGTTTGTAGGTTTGTGCTCAGCGCTTGTATTTCTTGCCTCTTGAAATTGATTATGTCTCCAACTTTCTTTCAGGGTTTCCACGGTCCTTATCCCTTCGGACAGTCTTAAAACACACAAAACCACAAAAACGGGTATCAACAGGAGGAGGATTTAACAAAGAAATGACTTTTGGGGGAAGGGAGGGGGATTCATGTGGCAGACAGACACAACGTGGACCCCCCCCTTCTCTGCCTCCGGGTTCTGGATAAAGAAGAAAATACAAAAGCCCAGTAACTTAAGACTTAGCTGTTTCCAGAGGAAGATTCAAAATCTAAGTATGCATGTGTGAATGCTGGATTTCAGGAGTGTTAAATGCTATGAGACAGAAAATATACCGACACCATGGGTTGTTTTGGTTTTATTTTTTTTTTTCTTTTCTTTTTAGAAATCATTCTCACACATAATTAGGTAGTTTAAAGAGAAGTTTAAAAAATGAAAGTGAAAAAGCCATCTTTAAAAAAAACAAATATTTTGCCTACAGAGCGGTTGTAGTTTGAGCAAATGTTTAATTTCTGTTTGTTTCTTGTTAATATCTTTTTTTTTTTTTAAAGTAAGGGACAGCGTGCATTTTTATGGAACTGTCATGTTTTGCTTGCTATCGAATGGGAATTTGCTGAGCATCTTCTGGGGTTTGTGCAGTGACTTCTTTTTGTCAGATGTTTTTTAATGACAAGTTGGGTCTGCGCCCAGCTCTGCAGTTTTAATATCATCTGTTGGGTTTACTTACCAACTTTTTTATCATCTTTTATTTCTCTTTTTTTGTTGTTGTGGGTTTTTTTTCCTCTTCTCCTTTTGGTTTGGGTGTTGCTGTTAGTTTTCCTGCATGTTGTTGGAAACTGTGCTGAAGACCAGGTCTTGGTATCAAAGTTGGAAAGAGAGACTCTGGGACTTCTAGGATTTTACGTGGAGGGCTCTTTTCCTTCCCCTTGTACATGGAGTACACACAAATATGCACCCATGTTAAGAAGAAACAGATCTATTAAAGTTCCAGAGCTGTCCTATGTGGTTAGCGTTTTAAAATAACTTTTTTTGTTCACTCTTGATGTACAGTAGCTGTGCCTAGAGCAACCAAGCAAGCGTATCTATCTTGTGCCAAGAGGAAACTCTTCTTCTATAGCTGTAATTCACTCGGTAGTAGTCGCGAAGCTTTACAAAAGTACAAAAGTCCTTTTAATTTTGAATCTCCCACCTCTTTTACAGCGTATAAGTTTGCATTTATTTCTCCTGTGATAAAGTGTTAGCTTAGAGGCTAATTGTTTGCATTTTTGAATGCAGAGCAAGAGTTAGCATCATCAGCTGGATCCCGCTCTGTCGCCTTGTATTCATTCGCCTTTATCATCCTGGCTCGGCGCTTCACTGAGGCTCTTCTCCAGGGGCTCTCCAGGGCTTGGTATCAGAGGAGGGATTGTTCCTCTAGAGGCGCAGGTTGCTCTGCTCTCCCTTCGGTTACGGATCGGGAAGGGAAGCATGAAGGGAGGCAGAAAGTCCTAAAGTGCTGTGGTGGCTTTCCGAAGTGCTGTTGTCACCACGGATTCCACTGAAGGTGGCAAGACGAGGGGACACATCTCACTCAGAGACCTGGACAAGGCTGGAACAGCTGTCTGCCAAAGATGCAGTAATATGCAAAGCTCCCGCTTTCTTCTTCCAGATCTTTCCAGTGAAGACTCTCTTGTTTTCCTTGTTGGAGCAGAGCGCAGGGTCGTGCGTGGTGTGTGGCTTTACACTGGTAGCTCTTGAGTAGTTACGTTTTCTTGGTTGGTTTTGAATGGGGGCTTTGTTTCCATTGCAGCTACCGAGGACACCCTCTTATCTTAGCACATACAGGTGGATTTGTGGAGGACAGTGGGTGCTCCTTCTATCCAACAGAGGAAGAATCAAGCCGTAGACTTCGTTTGCATTTCAGAGGTTTGGTTGTTAAAGGTCACTGCTATCTGAAGTCTCCCTTCAAAAAAATCTGTTTGCTGGGAGAAGCAAGTGCAGTGTGAGAAGTTACCTGCATCGACGAGGCACTGCAGGGTTTGGACTGGTACCCATTTATCTTTGTCTCAGCAGCTTCCTAGAGCTGGGTGATGTTAAGGTCTGGAGTGAAGCTGTGGAAGGTGGTGCTGTGTTGCTCGGGGCAGCTGTAGCACTTAATTCTTGTCCAGTACCATCAATTTGCCTCGGATTAGTTCCTCCTCAGCACTCAGTCTAGGGGAGGGATTCCCACCACTGGAGTGTAATGTGACCGAGTGGATTTTTTCTTCACTTCTTCCTTCCTGAAGCTCCGAAGACGTGAGCCTGACCATCACCTCCTGCAATGCCACTGCTTCCCTTCTGAAGGCATCAAAAACACTGGAGCCGGCTGTTTGTCCACGTGACAAGGTGTTTCCGTATCTTCAGTAGCTCCTTTTATCAGCTGTGTAGTAGAAGGGGGAGAAAGTTAAGATTTGAGTCTGTAATAGCTGGTGCTGCAACCTTTGCCATGTGTCAGCTGAGGCATCTGGGAGACCCTTGGACTCAAGAGACCCACATGCTGCCTTTTTTCTGCTCCTCCTGGCTCTAACGGCTGCTACATCCGTGCTCCTGCGCTGTTCCTAAGGCTGAATTTTCCTGTTCTTGAGAAAAAAAAAAAAAAACAACTTGCATGCACCCGAGTAGCTGTGTGCTTTCCCACTCAGAAGGCACTTGTTCTGTGCAGGCTTGAATTCTCTCTCCTCTAGAGCGTTTTCAGTCTGGTGTCCTTGTCACGAAGAGTCACTTACTCCAGGGTGTGAAGAAAAGCAGAGCCAGAGCTGAGTTGCTGCTGAAAAACCTGCACCCTCTTGCTGCTCCCATCACCTCTTCCCCGGAGAGCTGAGCCTGAGCGCTCCTCTCTGCAGGAACGGTCTCTGCCCGGAGCTCTGGTTGCTTTGAGGGTTTGGGGACTGGAAGCCTGGCTGTGACAGTGTGAGAGTGTTTAAATTAGTGGCTGCTTTACCTCTGGGTTTTTCCTCCGGTTACAAACTGTTTCAGTGAGGCCAAAGGTGGTTTTATCTCCTCTGGTTCCTTGGAGCTTAGCGGTGTGGCCAGCCCTCAAATTGCTCTTGCTGTCAGGTTTCCAGCTTTTAAATAGGGGGATTTGAGATGTATTCAGCAAAGCTCTTTGCAGGTGACTTCAGGGCACGGTGACTGGACTGGTTTCCACTGGGCTGATGCATTCAGACTCCTGGGGTCTTAACATCAGATAAGATGAAACAAATAGCCTGTTTTTTTTCACAAGTGCTGAATGCCAAAGATTTTGGTGAGCCCGAAGTGTGTGCGGGAGCTCAGGTGACTTCATCCAGGTGCGTTAAACACACAGAACTCAGCCCTATTGGAAATGGGAGGAAATCCTTACTGGGATGAGACCGGTGTACCAGTAAAGAGGCTGTTACCCCAGTGAGGTTGGTGTTCCTGACTGGGGGAGGAATGGGGTTGGGGTACCTGCTGGTATGAGGGCGTGTGGGGATGGAGAGGCTGCGACTGGCTCCAGTGACTAACACCCATCTGTCTTGAGGTCCTGAGGAGGAGGGAAAGAGAGATCTTCCTTACCCCCCACCCCTCCTAAAGGAAAAAGATAAGGCAGAACATCTCTGAACGGATCATGAACTGCTTGAAATGTCTCATATCACTAATATGAGTTGAGCAGTGGCAGCCCAGGCCCCCCCCACCAGCTCCCTGGGCAAACTGGAGTGTGACATCCCCAAGGTTACCTCCAAACTGGTGATGCTGGCTGGCGGGGGGAGAGCTGGAATCCGCTGCCCGCATCTCAGGAGCATCGGATTTCAGAGCCCTCTATAGGTTTGGAAGATGCAGATCTCCCCCACTGAGGGGCAAAGCCGTGTGGGCAGAGAGAGCCCTGGCAGGAGAGCAGCCGGGGGCTGCAGGGTTAGGAAATGCACGCTGTCCCGCTTCTGGGTTTCTGTTGTGTGTTTTAATATTTTATTTTAAATTTTTTTTCTCGTGTGTGAGTGCGTGGGTGGTTCTGCAGCCTGTCTATTCTCTCCAGGGGGAGTGCATGTGTAGAACAGGATGGTGTGTTGCCTCATTGAGTCTGGGAGAAGTCCTATGATAGCACATTGGGGGTAAAAATAAAGGAAGCTTTTTCCTTAATGTATAAATGAATATTTGTATGATTAAATTAACATGGAAAAAAAAAAAGTTCTGTAGCTGTTGAGAGTTTTATTGAAGCTGCAAAATATTCTGTCACCTTGTAGCTAAATGTCCTCAGTTCTGCCTCCAGGGTGCCTTGAACCCCGTTAGCCTCGTCTTTACCCCAAATCACTTTAAAATCAACACAAATGCAGTGAGTATTGAGTTTTATCAAACAACGTGCCCAGTCCAGGCAATGGGTAGAAGGATTAGAGACCCTTAAGCTTTTTTGGAGAGGCGATGGGGGAAGAGAAGAGCCTGTGAAAAGGGGAGGGGGTTCACCAGAGCATCCTTCCGGAGAAGGATTCCCCCCACTGGGTTGTACTGGTACATACCATTTATCCCATCTGGTTATACCTGTTCACTGACATAGTGGTGGCTGTCCTTTGTGATAAGGTCAGGTAAGTTCTCCAGGATAATGCTGTGTCTCCTGCCTGTCCCAGGGCAGGGTGAGGGGGCGGTGGTGGGGCTCAGCCCTGCCTGGGGATGAAGGTGAGCACCCACTTGGCACTGCTGCCAGCCCCATCCAGCCGAGATCGGGGCTGGAGTGGGACGGGAGGCAGCACTGAGAGGTGCGGGTACAGGTGTAAGGAGGGATTTTGATGGTTTTAATGACCATCGTGTGGGGTTGACCAGCACAGAGTCCTTCAGTGCTCCTTTCCTGGCTGGTTCATGTCCCAGCTCTGGGCTCGGAGCCCTGGCACAGTGTGTGGTGACGCTCCAGGCTTCAAACAGCAGCAGCTCAGCCCCGCTGCTCCACCTGTCTCTTGGGTCAGGCAGGAGAGGAATTCTGAATGCAGAAATTCTGGGTTTTTCTTTTCCTGTCCCTAAGGGACTATCTGCTGCTCCCGTACACCAGAGTTGGGGGCATGTGAAGGTGTCTGGTGGGCACCTACATTGGGCTGATCCCAGTGCCCAAGTGAGCTCCTACCGCTCGGGGCACCCAGCCCAAGCCTTTCCCTATATAAACTGTCTGTATAAACTGCTGTGGCACAGCTTGGCTGAAGCCGTTCCTTTGCTTACATGTGACTTTGTCACTAATCCTCACCAAAAGCCTTGATCTGTGTGCGCTGGGTTTGCTTTTGAACATTTGAATAAATGCCTGGAGCTTTCATGTGCTGTTTAAGCTTGACTGAAAGCCTTACTGGGAACAGACATCCTGCTGCCTCTGCCTACGGGTATTTATTTTGTGCCTTGAAAAGAATGCGCCTCTTGAGCTTCTTGGTGCTCGGGGGTGTCTCCGAGATGGCTCTGTTTGGGGAGGTTGGGGTTGCCTCCCCTTCTCCCTGCCCAACTTTTCATTTGCTCCTTATTTGCTCGAAAGAATCTGTTTGCCTTTAGGGTTGCAACCCGTGGAGGTTCGCCAGTGCGGGACAATGCCATCGTGCCTTCTAACGCTGTCTCCTGAGCGGGCAAATAACTCGAGAGATGGCTACAACGGAGGCTGTCCGTGTCCCGACCCCCCCACCGTGATCCCAGTGGGGTGACAAGGCAGGAGCCGACTCGAAACGCTTGTTGTGGTCACCTCTGAACTGCTTGGGTTTGCTTTTTCTGCTTATTTATTGCTTTTAGGGGAAGCAGATTGTTGCTTGTGAAAAGTTATAAAAATAATTCCAGTTTTAAGTAGCTTTTTTCTTTTACTCCCTGAAGCTGTGCTGTTCCTGTCCTCTGCTGCGTGTGATGAGTTGCAGCGAGGAAGGCGTGCGTAGGACTGACCGGCACCGTCCCCCAGCCCTCACTGCTCTGCCAGTCCAGCTTTGCACAAACTGNGTCCCTCCCCTCCCTGACCAAGAGTCCCTCTCCAGCTCTCCTGGAGCTCCCTTCAGATCCTGGAAGGCTGCTCCAAGGTCTCCCTGGAGCCTTCTCTTCTCCAGGCTGAACAGCCCCAGCTCCCTCAGCCTGTCCTCACAGCAGAGGGGCTCCAGCCCTCCCAGCATCTTGGTGGCCTTCTGCTGGACCTGTTCCAACACGTCCATGTCCTTTCTGTGCTCAGGTTGTTGAGGATGTGCCCCAGAACCTCCCTGGCATCCCTCCCTCACTCTGTGTCCTCCTATAATCGTAGGAACAGAGAATGGGTTGGGTTGGAAGGGACCTTAAAGACCATCTTGTTCCTGCAGGTGGGGGCTCAGGGGCTCCATCACTGTGTCTTCCAGGAGCGGTAGCTGTTACCTGCAGTGGGGAAGAAAAGGGCAGGGGTTTGTGATTTTTATTATATTTTTATTATTATTTCTCTCCCTCCTACCTGCTCTGTCCATTCAGATCATGTGGCGGGCAGCCCCCAGTGCACCACAGGGTGGGTGCTCAGGGAGGGATTTGTACTTTGTCTTCTCCACAGATCCTTTGGGGGATGCGCAGTGGGATATTACAGGGCTGAGACAGGAAAGCAGGACGTGCTGGGGAAGGGGATGCTGTGAAGGGGTTTTGGGGAAGGGTCCAGGATCTCCTCAGGGTCAGG
>VZRU01021378.1:14212-25276 GCA_013398155.1 Pedionomus torquatus | reverse complement strand
CCTGTCCCCGTCCCCATCCCGCTGGTGACCGCCGAGAGCCGATGTGGCTCAGCCCGGCCACCCTGCTGCCGTGGGGGTGGCGTTGAGCCGGGCAGGGTGCTGCTAGCCACCCTCCCTGCCGGTGCCGGGGCACCTTGCTTGGAGCCATGCTCGCCCCGGCCACCGTGTCGAGCCACGCGGGGACAGCTCGTCCCACCCTGCGCCAGGACCCATGCGGTTTCTGAGCTACCCGACCACCCTCAAGGTAAGCCCCGTGCTCCTGCTGAGACCCTCCCCGGCCACCCCATGCCCCACCAGCACCCACCTTCTCTCACTCCTAGGGTTCTGATTTTCGGCAGCGATTTGGGGCGGGCACGGTGCCATCCCCTGCCCGTGAGCATCCCACCCCGCAGCTCCTCGTACCTCCAGGTGCCGTTAGGGCCAAACGGGGATAGGTGGTTCCTCAGCACTTCTCAGGATGGTGTCACCTGAAATACAGTGGGATTTGCCAACTTTGCATCTCTGCAACTGCCTCCTGCTTGGGTGAGGAAGGTGGGGAGAGAGCCAGGGCTCCTGGGGCTGCCTCCTCCCAAGCCCACCAGGTCCCAGTAGAGATGCTGGGGAGGGTCCTGTGAGCCCCCTGTGGTTGGCAGGAGGCAGGGGATGCTGTGCTTTGGGTCACTGTGTGACTGATAATCATCCAGACCCCTTCATAGAGCATCCTGGGTGGTCATTGAGGAGCTGCCAGCTCAGGGGTGTCTCCGTGAAGCACTTTGAACGCCTTTACCTGCTCTGTCTCCCCCCTGCTCTGCTCTGCTTTTCCGCTGGGTGTTTTTTTTTTTTTTTTTTTGTGTGTGCCAGTGCTAAAGGCACGTTGGCTCTAGGTTTGGGTTTTATGGTTCTGCTCAGTTAGTGAAACACAAACGCCGCTCGGCTGCCAAATCCCCCACAATACGGGCTTTCTCATGGGCAGGGAGCTCCTGGGGGGGGGGGAAGGTGCCGCTATAAATAGGGGCTCCCTGGCCCTGCATGGGGAACACCAAGCTCCACTGCTCACCTGGGGGACACCGAGCACCGGGGCTTTACTCAGGCCACCAGGTTCTGCCCGTCCTCCCCCTGGCTGCTGTTTGCTTCCCTGTGCCCATGGCGAGGGCAGCCTGACCAGGGGCGTGGGGACCCGTGGGGACACTTGGTCCCCATGCCAGCACCCATGCAGGTAATGGTAGGAAAAGCTGGAGGGGGGGATCTTAGTGGTGATGGAGAAGACTGGAAGGGGGGAGCTGGGGGTCCAGGACAACCTGGGATGGGCTGGATCCTTCCTGGGCATACATCCAGTGTGAGCCTGGGGCTTGACCTGGTCCCAACCTTGTCACCATGTGGGTACCAGAGCCAGAGCCCCCCGGCTGTCACATCCCCAGTCTCCCCCCTCAAAGCGCCATCTCAAGCCCCTGCCCTGTCTGTGGGGAGATTTTGGCCAATCCCTCCTCCCTCCACCCAGAGATAAAGGGGTGCGTGGCACGGGTAGGGTTTGGTAGCTGGGAGGGACGTGGCACGGTGAGATTGGCAGGGTGGGTGGGACAGGCTGGCAGGACCCCAAGTTGTCACCAGCCTCTGAGCACTCGTCTTTCTGCTGCAGCCCCTGCTTGTGTGGGGGCTTTGGGGTCCCTTCGCCTGCTTAATCTGAGCCTCACAAAGTGTCTCCTCCTGGCTAGGAGCCTTCTGGATCCATCGCCTCTCCATGCCTTGGTGCAGGTGGCCTCAGGGTGTGCATCATCGTGTGGGCTGGCCCCTCCTGGGGGACTGAGGCGGAGAGCAGAGCCCAGGGAGGTGCCTGGGGCAAGAGGTGCTGAGTCAGACCAGAAAACAGGGAAAAAAAAACCTAAATCCCAGCCCAGGATGGGCTTTTGGGCAGAGAGGATTGCTGGGCGCACAGGGTCCCCATCCTCTCTCACCTGTAGGGTCCCCATCCTCTCCCACCCCTGGGGAGAGAACGGGGTCCCAATTTGCTGGGCTGAGCCACATGGGCTGGGCAAAGCTGAAAGACAAATCCCACTATCCCTGGGGCGGTTCCAGGCAGTCTGGGACAGTTCTGGATCCCACACATCTCCAGTTCAGCACGGCACATCCCTTTCTCCATCCCCATGGTGACCCTGGAGCCCGGCCCACCGTACTGGTGGCTTGGGAAGGGCTTTCAGAAGCCCCCAGGGATTTGGGAGACATCCTGGGTGCCGCGGGCAGCACCTCCTCCCGCAGCGGGCCAAGCTCCTTGGGTCCCACGGAGCTTCCCAAGCCGTGCTCCGGCACAACCTGTTTAACCACAGATTTAATTTTAATTAACAGACTCATTGTTTGAGGGTGGATTTCTTATTTATTTATCTTTTTTCTTGCTCCCAGGGGCTGATCCCAGCTCTCCCCTACCTCTAGTGCTGGTAACCCTGAGTGGGTTGTCTTTGCCAGGAGAGCTCAGGGTGACACAGGAGGTCCTTGTCCCCATCCTCATCCCCCTGGGCTCTGGCACCCGTTGCTCCCCCGGGCTCCGGATGGGGCTGAGTCACTGCAACCCCGTGGTGCTGAGCTGTGACCCAGCACCACCCAAACCCTTGGGCTTGCTGCTGGCCCCACGCCATGGCAGTCCTGTCCCAACCCCTCCACCCTGGGCTTTCTGCTTGGTGGCGATGTCTGCGTTCGTTTTCTGGGCCGCTGTCGGGGCCGTTCGGGGCCAGGCTGTTGTGGTGCCCTCAGCAGCCACCGCTGCCTTTTCCTCCTTGTGCCTCCGCAGGGAATGAGCTCTTGCACCAGCAGCTCCTCCCTTTGCTGCAACATCCCTGTGGTGCCCGTTGCATCCCTGTGGTGCCCGTGAGAGCGGGGAGCAGTGGCACCTCACCCCCATCCCCACCAGTCGGGGGGTCCCTTCCCTATCCAAGGGGAGCCCTGGGGAGTGACGCAGGGTCACTCATCATTTTGGGGCTCAGGGACAGTGAGTGCCTCCTGGCGGGGCCCCAGTGGTGGAGCTGTGTTGAGGGCACAGAGGAACACGCTCAGGGGGGACTCGAGGCCCCCATCCCAGTTTGGGGTCTGCTCTACACCAGAGCTTTGCCTGCCCGTGGTGGGGTCACAGGCAGCACCGTGGGGTGGGATGGGTGAGGGTGCTGGGGCAGGGGTGGGTTTCCTGCAGGCAGCACCCCACTCTGCCTGGCACCCCAGGAATGGCAACGCTCACACTTGGAGTCTCCCCACAGGCTGCTGAGCCCCTGACACCTCAAGGACACCTCAGGAGGTGTCCCTGCCCAGGGAGGGGACCACGACCTCCCAACCCAGGGGGTTGGAACTGGATGATCTTTAAGGACCCATTCTATGATTCCGTGATCTTGCCCCACGTGCATCCGCAGAGGGAAACCCCTGGGGACCTGGTGGGCTTTTATAACCCGGTGGCAGCTGTTTGAAGTGCTGTAAGAGCCAATTCCCTGATGACTTCCCTCTTGTGGAATGAGCACCATGCTCTGGTTTGGCTTTGCCGTGGGTGAGCTCTGGTGTGAAGCCCATGGGACCAGGGCCACGCTCAGCACCAGCTCAGGGAGAGTTTGCCGGGGCTGATGTGATTGCCAGCACAGCCCTATTGCGCTTGGATGGAGAATATAAGGGTTTTTGGAATGCCCCCCACGAGCATCTTGGTCCAACTGGGGCTGCCCCTCCAGCTCTCTTCTTTTCTAGGGAAAAGAAAGGAGAGGAGAGGAGAGGAGAGGAGAGGAGAGCAAAAGAGCTGCTCAAAGTGGCTTCTCAGAGCAAACACGTCCCCACCCAGCCCAGCCGCATGCGTGCCAGAGCTGGAGAAAGTCAAACAAAGGCCCCCGCCCTGAGAGTACAGCACCGTTTGGCAGGTGATTGCTCAGGCTTTTGGAGCCACTTGCCCAAGGGATTGGGTCCTTCTGGTTCTAACTGGGAAGAGGGGGATGGAACGGAGATGGAGATGGGGATGGGGCTGTCCATCCCACCGCGTGCCCAGGGATGGCTCCAGCCATGCTCCTCCATGTGGGAGCAAAGCCCAGCAGAGGTGGGATGGATGGAGGATGCATCACAAGCCCAGAGCATCCTGGAGGTGCTGGGGACAAGACCCTCGTCCCCTCCCCAGAAAGCCCCCGTGGCCAGCACTGTGCCGCGAAGCTGGAGCCGCACAAGCTGTTGCCGCTTTCCTTTTGTGCCGGGAGCAGCGTGAGGCTGGATTTAGGGCTGATCTCCTAAAGCTCTTCTTTTAATCCAGAGCAAATCAAGGAGAGGTTTGGAAGCCGGCACCATCTCTCAGGGAAACTGTTTGGGTGGTGGGGGTAGCTTGGTGGCACGGGCACCCTTTTTATCATCATCATCCTCCTCCTCGCTTCAGTGCCACCAAAAAGCCTCGGGGATGTGGGCTCCAGCTCCCAAACCCACAACCCCTACAGATCCCCGTGGGATCAGGCTGGTGTGGGTGCTGTTTGAGCTGCCACGATTTCTCCATGTGTTTTTCCAAGTGTTTTATTTGGGGGGTGGGGGGGCTTTGCCAAGGGTTAAATGATGGGCAGAGCTTCCTCGTGGTGCAGGTGATGCAGAGCTACAAACATCATATTCTGAGGGCACGAAAATCCTCCGTGAATGCATTAAACCCATCCCCACCGGTCTCCCTGCAGTTAACGGGGCCACGACGCGCGGCTATTAATGGTGTTTAATTAATGCCTGGGGAGCAGAGCATGGAGCTGCGCCACAGTTGGCAGGGCAGAGCCGGGGGACGGTAACGTGCCGTCCTGGATGCTCGGTCGCTCGCGTCCCTCCTACGCCAAGCAGCCCCGTCTGCTCGGCTTCCCGCGCCCCAGGCACCCGATGGTGTGTTTTCCTTTTTAGTCTTTTAAATCATTCTTCCCCTCCCCATCCCCCATCTTGGATTTAGAGCAAACGGGGACCCCCTGTCCCCCATTCCCCTCTGGGGGCTGCCTGGTTTCCTGGTTGAGGCTGATTCAGGCTTTGCACACTCTTCTTATTGTAGGTTCTGTTGTAAAGGCTGCTGCTTTTTCTGCCTTTAAATCACCATTTTGGGGTCTGTTTGTTTGTTTGTTTTCCCCTTTTTCTTGTAAAAAGCAATGCTGAAGGCAGGCAAGGAGCCTGGCAGTGCCCTGGCCATGCCCATCACCAGCCTCTCCCCTGGCAGGGTCTTTCTCTTCCCAAAGCCTCCCATGGCTCTTGGGGAGGTTTCTGCACGGATGGAGCCGTTCCCTGGTGTTGCCATGGAAATTCAGCAGGCTCATCCTCTTCTCCACGGCCTCCAGGACTCCCCACGTACCAGAGACAGATGGGGATGAGCTGATTTTGGGTAGCTCTTCCTTGCAAGAGGGTAAAAGGAAAGTTCTCATCTGGGGGTCGGCAGCAGCAGCCAAAAGCAGGGTGCTGTGGTGCTGGGCTTGGTCCCCAGCCTGGCAGAGCCTGGTTTGGGTGCCATCACCCCTGGTGCATCCTCGGGTGAAAGCAGCAGGTGATGTTCCCCATGCACAGAAACGTGCCTGGTGGGTTCAGGTGTCCCACAACCCTTCGTGCCCATGGGTCACCCTCCATGGGTGCCTTGGAGACCCTGCAACGTGTCCCACTGCCTCCTGCAAGGCTGCTCAGCCCCAGCTGGGACTGAACCGCTGCCAACCCAGCGTGAAATTCAGGGGAAGACCCTAAAATCCTGCAGTGGTTGGGACCCTCTTGTCCCCCGGGCTCCTTCTCCCTGCTGGCTGCTGCATCTGGTCCTCCCAAAATCATGAGAGCCCCCCCCCAGCCCCATGGCTGATCCCGAGCCGGCATTCATCCGGGGGCTCACAAGGCACCGTGGCTCTCTTTGGAGGATTTTTTCCCCCCTTCTAACAGGCTTAGTTCCTCTCTTTGTGCCTGGCCACTGGGTGGGAAGGCAGGGATCGGTGCCGGGGTGAACCTCCCATCTTCTCCTCTCCTGCTCTCCCTGCAGGTTGGGAGCTGAGCGGAGGAATGGGCAGTACCAGCCCCGGACTGACCACTCTGCCCCACAGCCGCCTGGCCCGGCCAGACCCTGCCCTGCTGCCCCCTCTGCGGGACCCCGACACCCGGAGCTGGGGCTGCCCGGAGAGCCCCAGCCCCCCCGCCACCCCCGAGCAGCCCCTGCCTTCCTTCTGCCTGCACTACTTCGACATGCTCTACTCAGAGGACATCGCCTGGACCGCCAAGGGCATGGGGGAACCGTCCCAAAGCGGTGCCCAGGGAGGGCGAGGGGAGGCACAGAAGGAGCCGGAGCAATGTCCCATCATCGACAGCCAGGGCTTGGGGCTGGGGACCGAGGGGGGGGACTTTCAGGCCAGCCTGCACCTGGAGGAGCACTCGCTGGAGCAAGTGCAGAGCATGGTGGTGGGCGAAGTGCTGAAGGACATCGAGACGGCCTGCAAGCTCCTCAACATCGCCGCAGGTGGGTGCCCCCCCAGCCCCCTCCGGGAGGCGACGGGCAGGGTTGGCCCCGCCGTGGGGCGCAGCGAGGGAGGGATGTGCCAATGTGGGGAAGAATGGGGCGGTGTGGGGTCTAGTGCCATGCTGCAGATTGGGGTTTTACAACCAGGAGCTGGGGTTTGGGGGGGCACGGCTGCTGCCTACCTCCCCTCGGGCATCACTCCAGGGCAGGGCTGGTTGCTAACACCCAAGGGATGCCAAACTTTACCCCTCTGCCCTCGCTGGCTCTGAGTTAAGCTGAGGTAGGGGCAAGCAGGACTTCATGTAGAGCCCTGTGCCGGGTGTGGGGTGCCGGTGGGATTCAGCCAGTGCCACAGGGACACGGTGACCTGATGCTGAACCTGTCCCCTCCCCTGATCTTGGGGGTCCCTTCCCCTCCCAGGGCATCATTATTGAGGTGCTTTTCAGACCTCTTGAGGAGGGCATGAGGTAGCAAGGAGCGAATGGCACAGTTTTTATTATCCTTTTCTCTATCCCGTTTTCCTGGGGACATTGGGAACAGGGAGTGTGTGGGGTTGGCTACAGCCTGGAACCAGCTGGTGTCACCCGTGCTGGGCCTGGGGGCGGGTGCAAGGGGAGCAGGACAGCCCAGGACCGAGTTCCCTGGGGTACTGCTGCCATGGGGCATCTCTGGGGTATTCTCCTTGGGGCATCGTTGCCGTGACACAAGCAGCCTCGGGATGTGCTTAGCTTCTTGCAGGCTCTGCCACCCGCTCCCCTGAAGCAGGGTAGTGCAGGGAGCAAGTGGGGCTCCAAAAGGCAGGATGAGGCTTCCCCAAAGCAAAGGAGGTGGCCAAGGGGACAGTGTGTCCCTGGGCACCAGGGTAGGTTGGAAGTGGGATGCTCCAACTGCCGGATGCTGGGTGATGATGCTCAGCAGGGTGGGAAGGACCAGGTTTCTGGGCTGCTGTGGGGTGAACTGAGTTTCCCCAGGCTTTGCCCCCATTGTCACTGACCAGGGTCACCCTCTGCCTCCAGACCCTGTGGACTGGAGCCCCGGCAATGTGCAGAAGTGGATCCTGTGGACGGAACACCAGTACCGGCTGCCTCAAATTGGGAAGTCCTTTCAGGAGCTGTCAGGAAAGGATTTGTGTGCCATGTCCGAGGAGCAGTTCTGCCAGCGCTCACCCACCTGCGGTGACATCCTGCATGCCCACCTTGACATCTGGAAGTCCGGTAGGTGCAGGGGACCGGGTGGGATCTGGGAGGGTGGGTGATGCTCTGCAGCAGGAGATGTCCCTCTGACTGCCTGCTCCTCCCTTCCAGCTGCCTGGATGAAGGAAAAAGCTGCCCCAGGGGATGTCAGATATTGCGGTGAGTTCTGCACAGGCTCAGTTCCACTGGTCTTACTTCTGTCTCAGACAGGTCTGGGGTATTTGAGAGGTCGCTCCCTGCTTAATTGCAATTACCTGGTGCTTTGGAGCAGTTGCAGCAGCATCTATGTGGCTGCAGTCCCTCTGCCTCGGAGCAGCCCCTGGGCTGCCTGCAAGGTACAGCGAAGGTGAAATGGCCACAAGACCCTTGCTGGCCTCATCTCATGCCCTGTGCATCCCAGCAGGGTTGCATAAGGGCAGGACCAAACTGTTTTCCTGGCTCCGAGATGGAGAGGAAGAAAGTGATGGCTCCAGACCCAGTGCCTGGACCGAGTCTCTAAGGACAACAGGCATCAAGCCGGGATTTCTTGCACGAGGACTCGTGTGGGTCCCTGGAGGCAGTGCAAAGCAGCCAGGCCTCTTTCCCCCACCCCATCTCACCCATCTCCATCCCTTCCCACGGCAGGAGGTGATGCCGCCTGGGCAGACAGCGAGGTGGACTCATCCTGCGCCGGCCAACCCATCCATCTCTGGCAGTTCCTCAAGGAGCTGCTGCTGAAACCCCACAACTACGGCCGCTTCATCCGCTGGCTCAACAAGGAGAAAGGTGGGTGTGTGGGTGCTCCGGTGGCCCTGGGATGGGTGCTGGCAGGGTTGCGGGAGGGGACGACAGGTGAGGTTGTAACCTCCTGCCCCGTGTCTCACTCCTCTCCCAGGCATCTTCAAGATTGAGGACTCTGCGCAAGTGGCCCGTCTGTGGGGCATCCGAAAGAACCGCCCGGCCATGAACTACGACAAGCTGAGCCGCTCCATCCGGCAGTATTACAAAAAAGGCATCATCCGGAAACCCGACATCTCCCAGCGCCTCGTCTACCAGTTTGTCCACCCGGTCTGAGCAGCGGCAGAGGGACAGGGTGAATCCCAGGAGGGACAGGGGACCTTCACCGCCTCCCAGCCACAGAAACCATCTTCCAGCACTAAGGACCATGGCTGGGGTGCTGAGAGGCTCAATCACCCCCAGGACCTGCTGGCAACGGACCGTGGGACCCCTTTCACCCCCCCAGCCTCGGAGGGAAGGGATGAACCCCCAGCTGAGGGACCACCACCCTCATATCCTGCAAGCAGTCCCAGGGGAGGGTGGATGCGGACTTCGGGGCTGGTGGAGAAGGTGTGGGGTTGACTGGGGTGAGATAAAGGCAGACGGGTGTCACAAGGGCTTCCCTCAGCCTCGGTGTCCTTTGGGCAGGGATTGAAGGTGGGCACATGGTCACCCAGGGGAGGAGCTGGGGGGACACAAGTGTTCTGCTGCCAGGGTGCTTGCCCCCTGGCACAATGTCCTCTCACCCCACAGCTCCAGGGTGTTGTCAGGACACAGGGGCCAAGGGCACATCCCAATGGGAGACCTCAGTATCCCCATGGCATCATGCCCCATGGCTGCTCTGAGGCGGGGATGACACCGTTGGGGCCACAATCCCTTCCAGCCAGATCCTGTCCTGGTCCCAGCACCGGCCCGGCTGTGGGGCTGGCTGTCCTCGATGCCCATCAGGAGCGACCCTCGGAGCTGGATTTAGCCCAACAAGCAGCTCCTGCCCCTCAGCCCTGTTCTGGGTGGGGGGTGGCATGGGGGTGGGGGCTCTGCCCCTTGCTGCACCCCGACCCTCAGCTGCAAAGATAAGAGGCTGCCCCAATTTCAGGTGCAGAGGACATTGGCTGGGGTCATCCCTCCCTCTCTCCCTCCCTTCCAGGCGGGCACTGGCTGTGGGTGGCTTCGCCCTGGCTATTGTTTGGGGAGGACAAAGCCCGGGCTCGTGAGCAGGGACAATGGCACCCGCAAGGACAATGGCATCCACAGGGACAACGGCACCCACAGGGACAATGGCACCCACAGCTGCTCCTCAGCTGGGCTCTCTCTGACCCGATCTGTGCAGGAGCAGCCTGGCACTGGTGGCACAGCAGCACCCAGGGGTGCTGCTGGCCACGGGAGCTGGGTAATAACTGGGAACCACGGGCATCCTCTTGGGGTGGGCACATCCCCCCTCTTTGCTTCCTGCTTGGTTTCTCCCCTCCACGGGGATTTGGGGCTGAAAATGGGTGTTTTGCAAAAGTTGCGGCTGTAAAACGTGGGTGCAGGGCCGTGCACACTGGGGCATCCCTGCAGGTGTGAGGGGTCCCCCAAGCCGGGTCCCCTATCCTTGAGCAAGGGGCCACCCAGCACCCCCTGAACCCCCACAGTCCTTGGCCCCGGCACTGGGATCTGGATTGATTTGAATTCCCTTGGTTTGGATTTCGACTGCCCGATTTCCTGAGTTTGGGAAAAGGGAGATGGCAGCTCTGCCGCTTCCAGAGGGGATGGTAAATCTGAAACGCAACCCGCTGAGCCTGGACCGGGATGGGAAACTGGGGATTGCCTAAGCTGCACGTTTCACGAGAGTCTAAGTTACCTGGTGATGTTGATCTTTTGTATTATAACTTCTTCCTTTTCTTTTTTTCTTTTTTTTTCTTTTTTTTTTTTAATTTGTTTATTTGCTTTTCGGTTTTGGCTGGCGGCGAGTTGTGGTTTAGGTTCAGATGATGAGGGTAGGCGGGGGGTGGCCTGGGTACCCACGGGATGCTTGGTGGGAGGGAAAAGCCACCTGGTTGTTGGGCTCTTTGTTTTTAACTTAAAATAGCTGCCTGTGACAGCTCCTGCCCTTTTCTTTTTGCTTCTGCCTGTGTCACACTGATTACTCGGCAGAGGAGCGGACGGGCTTTGGCCAGCCTTGTAATCATCCCGGCTGGAGGGATGGAGGGCGGCTGGAGGGAGGAGAGGAGCAGGAGAACAACTGCCTTGGCCTCTGGGGAAGGAGGGAGGTGGGGGGGGAAATTAAAAAAGAAACTGGGGGGAAAAAAAAGCAACAAAACGTGTCTTGTGATTTCCTGTGTGCGACCGATGCTCTCGCGGCCAGTGTGGAGAGAGATCAGAGCTTCCCCCAAGCCCCTTGCAGCTCCAGCCCTTAAATAAGGGAAAATAAATCCCTTTTCTCTGCCTTCTCCCCATTGGGATTCCAGGGAGGGACCCCCATGGGTCCCAATCCCTCCACCCCGTCCCCCTTGATCGCTGCCTTGTCCTGGAGCTGCCCCGGCTCTCTGGGGAGGGCAGAGAGGTGGGTGACCTGCAGATCGGTTTTCCCAAGGTTTCAAATGCTCATTGGAAGCCCTGGGATGGGGTGGGGGCGTGGGGGGGCTCTGTCCCCTTGGCCAGCACCCACTCACCGTGCTGGGGCTTTCCCATCTCCCCCTTCCCAGGGCATGG
>VZRU01021375.1:10061-25118 GCA_013398155.1 Pedionomus torquatus | reverse complement strand
CACCGGGCCCTGGGGGCTGGCATCCTCGTCCTCTGACAAAATAACGTGGAAAAAAAATAAAAGGCCGCGCTCAAAGTGTCTTCCCCGGCGGCGGTTGCTGGCCCCCGGCCAGGTGGGACCCTGCCAGCGCGGATGCCCGAGGTGAGTGGGGAATGCCTTAACCCCTACCTGCAGTGGCCTCCCTGCCGCGGCCGCCAGTCCCTGCCCGAGCAGCCTGCTTTATCTCTTATTTTCCGGAAGAAATGGCCTTGTTTTCCCTGCCCCGTTGCTCGTGGTTTAAGGCCGGCTGCAGGTGCCCGAGCCGATGCACCAGCTGCTTTGGGAGAGAGGAGGGATAGGAAGAGTCAAGGTCGGAGCTGCCTCTGGATCCCCTGTGATGGGGCGTGTGGGGATGTGATCCTGCAGGATTTGAGCCTTGGAAGAGGTGGGGGGGGAAAGATGAGGCCGTGGATCAGGACTTGGTGCTGGGGTGGGAGAGAGGAGCAGCTCTGCCACTTGGAGTGGCTGCTGTGGGTTGACGTCTGAACTCGGCGCGGTTCCACCCTGGCTGATGTGTGTGTTCCCTTCCCAGGTGCTGCCCCGCCGCCCCGCTCCTGGCTAACCAGCACCAGTTCTTCAGTGGCAAGCTTTATGTCCTTCTCTAATAGCTAAAGCTGCCAGTTGAAGAACTGTTGAATGTAGCCACTCTCTTCTCATCACCGGGACCTTTGGATGTCAGCTGCACACCCCCAAGCGACTGGGAGGAGCCACTCCGCAGAGTCCTGTGGATTTGAGGGTTGAGGATGAGCCTGACCAGGATGAAGACGTCTCCTCACCGCCTCCAGACTTTTCCTTGGCTGGGGGATTGCTGGGCAGCCTTGCCAGTGGGGCTGTCAAGCAGGTTCCCTCACCACCGGTGGGGTGGCATTTAGCTGAGAAGACTGAAAGAGGCATTAAACTTTGTTTTGCTCAACAGTTCAGTTTTAGGAAGTTTATTGCCTGTGGGGTGCCCAGATCTGCCTGGTGGGAAGACGGTGGATGCTGGGGAGGGCTGTAGAGCTAGAGCTCGGCCCTTGGCCAATGCTGCATCAGGGTCCGTGGGTGGAGGATTGGTTGTTTATGGCCCCTTGGTTTGTCCTGAGCAACAGAGGTGACCTGAGGCTGGGTGTAGTTTGCGGGACCGGCCTGCTGCTGAGCTCAGAGGCAGGATTAGTCCTGCAACAGGCCGGGTGATGGGATGGAGCCCCAGGAGAGGGCTGGCTCCGCACCCACGCTGCCTTGCCGCTGGTTGGGTGCGGTGGGGCTGGGCTGCTGGGAGTGGGTGACTCAGGGCCGAGTCACGCACAGATCCCAACGTCTGTTCTGGGAATCGTTGTCCTGCAAGGCCAGGCAGCCCTTTCTGTGGCCAACTTGGGGAACACCAAGATTCCAGGTATTTGGAGCCAGCAGAGCTGAGAGTGGCCCAGGTGATCCTTGTCAGGCTCCTCTGTGGTCTGGGCTCTGCCTAACTCTTGGACAGAAGCAGAAGACTGCTCCAAAGGGGACTTGGAAGCCGCTCTCCAGGGATGGAGATCTCCCTGCCTTGCACTGGGTGAGAGGGGACCTGTATAGCTCCCCTACAGTGTGGGGCAGGGTGAAATGTCTCGGTGTGGACCCAGTTGAAGGCTTCTGGTAGTCTTTGCACCCCCAGAACTGTCCCTCCCATGGGGCACAGGGCTGCTGGAACCACTGGTTCTCAGGCTGTCTTGGCCTTGGGAAGCAAAGGAGTATCTGGGTGCTGCTGCTCGGGCCCTGCTAGGAAGATCATGGCTCTTTCCAGCTCTGAGGGCAGGCAGGGAAGAACATCCCTGTGCTGAAATAAGTCTGTACAGTTTCAACTACATCTGCCTGTCCAGGCTCCAGCTGCCCAAGGCTGTTACCAAATTTTGGCACCTGGTGATGTGCAGAAAGGGGCCTGGTGTCCATTAAGTGACACAAGTAGAGCAAATCTGTTGTCCTGGGGGTCCTTTCTCCTTGTATAAAGCTGCTCTGCTTGGTGTGTGCTGGCTGATGGCTACAAGAAGCTGAGTTTCTTTGGGGCCGTCTCCACCCAGAGGGAACAGAGCTGCTGAACTGCCTCGGATTGCTCTCTGAGCAGAAAGGACCGTGGGTGAACACCTCCAGCTCGAGGCACAGCCGGTCTCTTCCACCGCAGCTGCCCTGCTGTGAGTCCATACAAAACATCTGGGGTTTGCTCAGTGCTCGGCAAGTCCTGGAGTCCACCGAGGGGGCAGAAAGTCCTAGGGGGGTGTGTGTGTGCAGGGTGCCAGAGGGCAAGGAGGAGCCGTGCTCTTCCTCCCATGCCTCATTGCAGCACGGTGCTGTGGATGCTTGATATGGAGGAGAGCCCTGTGCCCTGGCCACCAGTGCCTCCACCCTCGAGTGCCTCAGCATTTGGGTAACGCTTAGATTTGCTGCTTCCTGCCATCGGCTGACCTGCTCTGCCGAAAACCTGCTCTTTTCCTGGTAAGATGGGGCTATTTCAAGGCAGAGAGCTGCCCTGAGCAGCAGGACCAAGCCCCTGGGGTGAGGAAATGTGAACCTCCCTATTTCAGGTCAAAAAGAAGGTGCCAGAGTGCAAGTTTTTGCGTTTAAGGCAAAAGCAGCATTGCAGTATCTCACCTGCTGAGCGAAAAGGCTCGGGCTCTGGCTCGCCCACGTTTTGTGGAAAAGCAGAGGGGTTTTGAGGCTGACAAAATAAGTGTCCCTGCGGGAAGTTGCCAGGCTCTCGGGGCTTACCCTTCCTCCTGCAAGGCCCCATGTGACCGGTGAGTAAGTGCAGTGTTTCCTGTAGAAAGCACAGCCTCGCTGGCTGGTGCTTTGCAAAAATCTTCTCAAGTCTTTCCTCCAGCATCGAGGCCGTGTTTCCTGCAGCATCTGGCCACCTCCTCGCAGCATCCAGCATGCAGGGGCGCAGCGGGAGAGGGGACACCTGAGCGGGGCTGGGATTTCTCTGCCTGAGGCTGGCTGCTGGTGGGGGTGGGAAGCACTCTCTGTGGCAGCTATTGCAATATTCAAGGCGTCTGTAGTGATGCCAGCAGGTGCTGCTCACTCAGAGGTCAGATGGCAGCCCTCCGTCCTTAGGGGTAGGGTATTTTGTGCGAGTTCCTGCACACAGACTATCTAGTTGCCAGCTGGGAGAGCAGCTTGCCTTGGTCACGGCTCCCCTTGCTGGGAAAATGTCCTTTTGCGAAGCAGAAGGTCAGTGTGACCGGTGTGTTGAACGAAAGCTCCCTGCCAACAGACAAGTGAGAGGAGCAGGAGGGGTTGGTGGGTCTGTGAACATGTGGCTGCTTCTGCACGCTCAGACCCTCAGCTGAGCATCAGGACAAGGACATCCTTCTCTTCTCCAGCCCAGCAGATCCCTGTCGAGAAGAGAAGCGAAAGTGCTGCTTGGCTCTGCCCCAGTGTGGAAGGGAGCAGCCGAGGGCTGACTGCAAGCACAAAATGCAGGCACCGGGTTCAGCTGTGCTCATGATTTTATTTCTCTTGTGCCGGGATGGGAGGATATGGAGCTGTTAACACTTGGTTGACTCTTTGCCCCTCACAGCAGGGCACGTACCGAGCTTAGGTTTCTGCCAGTGAGGGCATACTGCCGATGTCGCAGGCCCTGCGAGGGAGAGGCATGTTGGGGATTCGCAGTAAATCATCTCAACTTTTTGTCTCTCAGTGGGCTCTGCTGGCGTGGGGAGCGCAGTGCAGAGCCACCCACCAGCTCGGTCAGGGTGTCACTTACTCTGCTTCTTCTTTAGAGATTTGTTTCCCTGACCATAAAACTTCTGCAATCAGGGACACCATGGGGTCACAGTTGAGGCTGGCAGCTGCAGTCACAAAGCCGTCCCTGAAAGGGAAAGCAGAAGAACGTGGATCTTTTCAGTGCACAGAGCTCAGCACAGCAGCGTCCCTGTGGCACCCTGGCTGGGGGCCAGCTGTGTTTTGGAGGGCTCAGGGCAGGGTGGCTGCTACTGCAGGGTGCACAGGGACTCGCAGCAGGTTGCCTGGCACTGCAGGGAGCTGGGCACCAAGCCTAGGAGCAGTGGGGCACAGGGAAAGGAGATGCATCCCAGGCTCCCTGCCCAGTCGGTATATGACTTCAAAGCTCATCCTCTTCTCCTTCCCTGCCCTGCTTTGGTTTTCTCTGACGCCACCTCACTGCTGGTTCAGTGGCCAGCAGCTGCCTGCGGAGTGCAGCTGAGGGAGGTGATGTGGAGCCTTTGTGGGGGCTCTGCAGGCTGTAGGGGAGAGGACCTTGTCCTTTTCCCAGGACACTGCTGTGTCAGGGCACAGACCACAGACTGGCCTTACATTCACTCACCTGATGTAAAAGATCAGGAACTTCTGTTGCTCCAGGCTGCCTTTCACAACAGTGTCTGTGTATCCCTTCCCACAGCCTGCGAGAGAGCGCATCGTAACCTGCTTGGGGAGCTACCACCCATCCCACTTCATCACAGGGATGGGCAGAGGGGACAGTGACTGCCTGGGCCAGCAATAGGGAACAGGTATGGAAACTCTGGACAAGCAAAACTGACCCAGAGCTGCAGGACTACATCATGACCCCAAGCCTCTTCTTGGCTTGGAGAGGGAAGTTATTCCTCCTTTGTGACCTCTAGGCCGTTGGAGATCAGCAAAGAATGACAGCTCTGGATAGCCTGCAGGCCCAGGGCTCAGGAACACGGTTCACAAACCTGCCACAGCAGCCAGTCCAAATCCTGAGCTGCTTCAGCTAAACTCTGCAACCACGGCGTGTCTACAAGCCCTAGAGTTAGAGGAGCAGATGGGCTGGGCAGTGGTTTGGCTGTTCCCATCTCTCTGCCCCTTCTTACCTGCGTAACGGATGCTTTTCCCAAGCATTGTGGTCCAGAAGAAGGGGACAGTGTGCAACTCCTTCCCTTTCTTCAGCATGTTTAAAGCAGCGATGTGACCTGTGATGAACCAGCAGAGGAAATATTTTTCTTGTAGCTCAAGATGCTCCTGCCTCTTGTTATCCTGCTGTCCCTTCTGCCTTGTTCCCTCGATGCCTGTCTCTGGGGGGAAGCTGGAAAATGAGGTGTCTGCACTGTCTCACCGTGGGCCTCGGCCACCTGTTGGTGATGGATGCTGGACCGGTCCCCGTTGAGCAGCGCTACAGGAAAGGAGACCACATCCCCCGCAGCGAAGACATTTGGGATGTTGGTTTGCATGTGCTAATGGGACAATAAGCAATTAGTGCGATGGTGGGAGGGATGGAACTGGGTATGGACCAGGGATACTCAGTTGGCACTTACCAGATCCACCAAGATGGCACCTTTGTCATCTCTGGTGATGGCGGTGCCCTTCAGAAACGCGGAGTTGGGAAACACCCCTGCAGGCAGAGGAGTGAGGACAAATGCAGCAAAGCTCTGCAAAGGCAGGGAGGAAACTTGACCTCGGCCCTACAGCAAGCACGTGCCCGTGGTGCCTGTTCAGCCAGCTCACAGCAGTGATCGGTGCTGAGCTAATCCAGGGGCAATAAAACCAGGGCCCAGAACAAGTCATGCTCTGATAACGTGGCAGTGACCTACGGAGCTCAGCACACGCGTCAAAGTCATACCTAGAGCGTAAGTAACTCTTTTTCTCCTGCTATTGTTCATGGGCTGCTGACTTTCTCCAGGTGTTTAGGGCCAAGAGGTAGGATTGGATCACAACAGAGTGGGAAAAAGACTGCAGGGAATGGAGTCCTAGGAACGCACTGGGATGCTCTGGGCTTGCTGGCTCCTGCCCCCATTCCCAAAGCCACCTCCTTCCCCCCGCTGAGGTCTCCTACCTATTGCCACCACTACTACATCTGCAGGCAGTTTCTCTCCACAGGCAAGAACAGCCTCTGCGACCTAGGAAAGAAACAAGAAATGTTAACAAAGGGTTAAAAACTCTGTCCTAATTCCTGCAGCCTCCCTGCTGCTTCATTCTTTGCTGTCTTTTTCCTTCCCCAGGTTCGGATCACCTTGTCCAGCTAATGTGTGCCGCCAGGAACGTAAGAGAAAATCATGCTGTTATCCCCAAGATATGAACACATACTGGTACCCTTTGAGTCCAGAGTTGTGCTCAATTAAAATAAATGTGAGGGTTTAGACGTGGCAGAGGAAAGTCTAGACATAGGCACTGGGTTATACCTCAGTTTGGGGATTTTCCCCTAAAGTTAGAGTTCAGGGAATACTATGGCCTGACTGACCTTTCCATCCTTTCCTTTCAGCTCAGATAGTTCTGTTTTCATGTAAAACTTCACCCCTTTATTTTGCAGCATCTGAAAAGGAAGAGGAAGCTGGTTTGAGTATTCACTAGGAAATTCCAGGCTGCACTGCTGTAAAAACAGCCGTACCCAGCCAAAACCTGGGCAGGCAGCTCAGCTGCTGCTCCAGCCTGCAGAAAGGTTTATTTTGTGTGTCTGGCTGGTGCAGGGTGCCAGGAAGTCCAGCTTCACTCTGCTGTCCTGGTCAGGACTGGTGGGTGAGGTGGGTCTAGGATGAAGCCGAGCTAGGGAGCGTGATGTGTATGTGAGGGAGGTTGGGACCAGCCAAGTGTGCAGAGCTCCTCCAGCGAGCTGTACGTGAACAGGGTGGCTGGGCACGCCAGGGTTATGACTCAGCACAAGGGCTGGATCTCCTGGGCTGTTGCAGATCCCAGGGCTGCTTGGACAGCATGTGTTCTCCATCCTAGAAATCAGGTTTTCCTAACCTTCATGGCGACACCTCCAACCTGAGAACCCAGTACTTTCTGGAAAGGGAACTCCTCTTTTTCCACCACTGAGATGGTACCAGCCTTGTCTGAGAGGAAGGCAGCTATCTCCATTCCTGCAAGGGAAAGGCATGCCCAAGGTAAGCCCGCTGCAAGCATGAACCTGCACCTTCCTTCTTGGAAACCTTCTCCCCTTCCAGGTGAGGAGAACAAATCTGATGTAGTGCCAGTGCTTAACCGCTCTTCTATGCATTTCTGGGGCGAGTTATTTGGCTCCCCCTGTTCTTTGTTCTCATGCATTATGGACCTGGATGTTAGGAAATGCAAGGAGCAGTCCTGGTTGTGCACAGAATAGTTTCCTTTCCGTGCCTTACTCCCTCACTTTCCCAATGCTTCTGGGGAGTCCAACTTCTCTGAAGGACAGTGACCTTTTCATAAGGCTCCTTTCCTTCTGTCCTTGTCCAGAAACTGTTTATAGCTCTCAAAGTTTCTGGGAATTACAGGAAAGAGTGAGCACATGCTATGTAATGCATACCCCACCAGCTATAGGGCTCTGGGGAGGAACCCAGCCAGGCAGTGAATGAACATCCCTTTCCTGAGCACCTCTAGTTAATCTGCACAAGCAGCAAAAGTGGGTTTCAAGGCTATCATTGATGACCTGATACCCACTCCAGCCTGGTACCTATGAATGAAGCTCCTATGATCACCAGATTCTTCCCAGTTGCCAGATGTAAGATCTTGCTCGAGTCCTCTGGGGTTTGGAGAGTGCACACGTTCTGCAGGTCTGCACCTGGGACTTTGAGGGAGCTGGAACTGAAAGAGAGAGAATCCAGATATCTCTCATGATTAGAAATTAAACAGAAAGAAGGGGAGGGGTGGAGCACAAACCCATGCAATCTCTTGTCTGTATCATTCCATCCTGTCCTTTCATCTCATCTCCTATCACCTTTTCACATGCCTCTAAAAGACCTCCAAGCTCTCTTGTCCTGTCTAAAATTTTGTGTGTCAAATGCTTTATGCACTCACTGGCTGCCTGTTGCAATGAGCAACTGATTGTACTTCTGTGAGGATCCATCCATGAAGTGGACCTTCTGCTTCTGGAAATCCACTGACACTGCCTGCAGGAGAAAAGAGACAAAGATTAGACACGTACCTCTGGTCCACTGCTGTCCTGCCACATCAATTCGGTCTGCTTGTCTGTGACCACATGTTCAATTCCTGGACATTCAGGCAAGATGAGAAATGCTGGGGTCCTCTCACTCCCTTCCTACAGGTGCTTTAGGTATGAGAGCACCAAACCTAGGGTCCTCTAAGAGTGTGCAGAAGACTAGTTTCAAGAGCCACCCTCTTTGTGTGTGATGGACACGCCTGTCCACGGGTAGCATAGATGAGCACTGCACCCACAGCACTCACGTATCCCCAGTGCTGGCCTTAGAGCACTGTCCCAGTAGATAATGCGTGTACTTAGGCAGAGCTCTGATTTCTATAAACGTGGTGCTGTGCTTGTAGGTGTGGGCAGCCCCTCCCCATGGCAGAAACCGGACCACTCATTGAGGACTGAACTCAGCTGCTCTCCCACCTCTTTCTCTGTCCAGAGCTCTATGCCCTGAGCATCAAGGAATTCAGGCTTCCTCAAGCAGATATCCTCAGGTTTCAAGTTCATTTCCTGGAAACAAAACAGAAATATTAAATAAAGCACTTCTTGTGGACAGCAATACTCTTGTAGTGTTTATTGGGAAGTAAGTTTGTGTAAGCGGTGAATTTTGCATTGGTAAATCGCAGCTCCCTATACTGTCCCATGCCTGTCATCTTCTTGTTCCACCTCAGAAAAACCCATCAACTCAAACTCTAGTGGGAAGAACTCAGTGAAAGGGGATAAAATCACCAGCTTATGGTAGACTCTTTTAAAGGCTTTCTGGGAGGAAGAAGTGAAATGTTAGCTGGAAATTATACCTGTTTTCCTTGTGGGTACCTTAACACTCCTTATGATTTGCCAGAGCAGCTCACTAAGTTGCTCAGCCTGGTCCTGACTGTTGCCCATGTCCTAAATTCACACATAGTACGCAGGCATAGTCCTGCCCTTCTCACATACAAACCTTGCTCAGTTTGGACTTGTCATATGGAACGTGTTTCTCTTTAGTGGCCATGATGATCCTGCCGGTAAAGCCCTCTTGGCGAAGTGTCTCCGCACACAGCAGGGCAGCCACACCTACAAGAGATGTTCATCTCAACCCTCTTACACATCACTGTGGAGTAGGAGGAAGAAGGTGAGTCCTCCCTGGAGAAGAGAGTGGCAGCTCACAGCATCAGTGGGGAGGGCGCTGTACAGACCACTTCACTGACCTCCCCCAAGAAGCAGCATCGTGTCCCTGTTGAGAAGGCATCGCTTGCTTGTGTCCTTCATCCTCACACTGCTTTCAAGATCCTAGAAGAAAGTAAGTGAGAAATGCTCAAATTGTGCCTAGCCCAAGGTGCTGCTTGTGCTTAGTGACAGCAGTTAAGGTCAGTACCTTCTTTTTTGCTGTAACAAACACTTTTCCGTCTTCCACTGTTACCTGCAGGGGTGAAAGGAGAGCGCACTTAACTACTGCATTCATGAAGTTGTGGTAGTTGGATGTCAAGTGATGCTGAGGAGCTCATGAGCTTTTGTCCTCATCCCAAGGGCACTCAGGAAGAGGTGCAAATAATTTTTTCTTTCCAAAAGACCTGTACTGGTTGTGATGTGTACCAGGATGTACAGCATCACCTTTGTTTGAAAGGAGCTTTAGGTCAGGGAGGTAAATGATCCCAAGAAATCATCCCATGTGTGTGTCCCAGGCCATGGAGATGTGGCCAGGGCAGGGTCCTTTCAAGTGGTGTCAGGAACACAGAGCTTATGGGAGTGAATGAATGCAAGTGTCATGTAGGACGTGGCCCAAGATGCGAGGAGGAAGAGAGAAAAAGTCACCTTAAAGCAGGGAAGGCAGTCCAGAGAAGGGTATTCCTCGATGTCACCAGTTTTGATGTTAAAGCAGGCTCCATGCCAGGGGCAGCGCAGCCTCTCCCCTCTCAAGACCCCTGCAATAGAAAAGCCCCCCACAACTGAGCAGTGAGAGCTGACCCCCCCCAACACGGCTGCTCCCCCTGCCCAGCACCAGCCTTACCTTTGCTGAGCGGGGCACCATAGTGGGGGCACTTGCTGCCCAGGGCTCTGAACTCCATCTTGTTCCTCACCAGCAGCACTGGGTAGCCAGCCACCATCACCTCCCAGAGCCTGTGGGAGTTGGGGGAGAGGTGGATGCCCTGGGGAGCCCAGGCTCCATCAACCAACAACATGGCGGCTGTTGCCATGGCGATGGTGGCGGCCTTCCCCCCTACTTGGTACTCACTGTCCATCCCCAATGTCAGACTCCTTGCAGACCTCAGCGGTGACGATGTCGCAGTCCATGCCAGTGGCCGTGGGCGAGCAGAGGGAGGGGTTCTTTGCCACCGATGCTGTCACCTACAGGTGCCGTCTTTCCCCCCTTGCCAGACGGTCCTCCCTGTGCACCCTTGTGCCGTCACTGCAAAATGTCACCCCAAAACATAGGGCCACCACCGCCCTGGCTGGGAGCAGCTCAGTGATATGTGTTCAAGGGGTCCCAAACTCCCAGGACCACAGGAAAATAAAAAACCACAACTGGTGGAAAAGACCTATTTCCCTACTTTCCCAACGTTGTCTCCAAGCCTAAGGCCCATTCCTCTGCCCTTTTCTCCTCTGACTTAACCCCACGTTTTTGCATTCAGCCTCAAATCTCATTAAACTCAACTGCCGCTCAAGGTGAGCAAGCAAACATGATTTACGACAGTTATGTTGTAAATAAATACAGTTATTTATGGCAAAGTGCTGGTGCCGTAGCCTGTGGCTCCCCCAGCCCAGGGTCTGAAGAGATACTTCAGCTTCTCCAAAACCTCCCCAACATTTGCGTAGAGGTGTTATTTGCACTAATTCCCATGAAAGCAGCAATTCCTGTCCAAAATGCCTCTGGGGCTAGATAAGAGCCAAGAGTCTTGGTTCTTAGCACTGTACCTGCCTTAGCAATCAGCTGAGAGGCTGGTTAGAAATCTCCCACTCTGTTTTGGAGGAAAAAAAAGCAAGAAATGGAGCAGAGGAGGGTCATTTGATACAGGGTTTGGTGGAGAGTAGCAACTTGCTCCTGCAAATTCCCACTATGTTCCCGGGTCCAATGGTGGGTACTCACCCAGTCCTGCCGTGGGGGGCTCTGGTGCCTGTCCCCTGGGTCGGAAAGCCACCGCCACCACCGTCCTCAGGTTTCTCTTCTGCCGAGGTGACACCCTCTCCTCTTGCCACAAGTGCTCTCCCCGTCACCAACCCACGGCTGGGTGATGCTCTCCTTGAGTTGCACAACGTCCCCATCTGTCAGCAGACACATCTCCTGGAAGCCAGCGCGCCTTATCCGATTTCTGCATCTGGTCTGTGCCTAGTTAAGTGTATTTTGCTGGGGTTTAGAGTTGCAAAAGAAGGGCACGTAGGAGTGATGGGGCAGGTGTGGTCTAAAGACCAGGTACATGGTGTGCAATGTGAACAGAAACTCGAGTGTATCCAGTGACACCTCGCCACATCTTCCCGCTGCCCCTTTTCTTGATGGAAAGCACTCTAGCTCAGCACAATGTGGTTTTGCAGAACTCTGGGATGATATCACTACTTTCATATAGTTCTATAACATCTAAAATGGCTTAATTTCATCTTTTTGTGACATCTCTCTCCATTGATTTTAAGGAATGCAAAGCATTCAGCACCTCTGCACATGGCTAATGTCCCGGCTCTGCTTCTGGTTCACGCTACTGATGTCCAGGCACACGTTCCCATCGTCATTTGGTCCCCACACAGAGCAGCATGCTCCTTGCTGTACTATTTTTGCAACAGAGTGGGAGTTGCAAAAAAACGGGAGTAACGCCTACGCTGTTTGTGTCTACTCCAGTTCTTATCTCTATTTCACAGTCAATATGTTTCACAACCTGAAAATATGCCTCAGAATTTAGTGGGGGGAAAAGTTACCAGCTTCCATCGTCTCCCTTGCAGAACAGGAGCTTCCCAGGAACCAGCTTTCTGCCGTGCAGCACATTCCCAAATCCAGCATGTGGAGGGGATAAAAATCCTTCCATGGGCATGGCCCGGAGAAGAGGANTTTTTTTTTTTTTTTTTTTTTTTTGTTGTGAAGCAGCACATTCATCAGACCCACCAAGCCCTGAGCACACCTTCCAGTGCCAGGGTGCTGTGGTGCTGCCATGTAAGGAGTGATCTTAGCCCATGGGTGATGCACACCCATGATGGGTGCAGGTGTGGGGTAGTTTCTCACAATGCCAACGAGTAGCTTTCAGGCTGTGCCTTCCTGGCCAGGTGCCTGAATGTGAAGTAATTTGGCTGCCGAACGTCCCTATTTAAACTCTTTGTAATTATTCCCCAGAAGCGGGTTCCCACGTGGAGAAGCAGCAGCCCTCGCGGAGGCATTCTCTGACTCAGCAGAAATTGCTGAAAAACGTTGTTTGCTCATGGATGAAAGCTTCATCGTGCTGGCAAAGTGGGCAGGTACCGAGGCATGAAGCTGTGGGAGGCGTCGGGGTGAGCCAGGTGGAGCCCGGTCCTGTACAGGGCCGAGCAGCTGATTTGGCTGCTGGATGCAGACAGATGCTGCTGGATGCAGCCGAGCACCAGGGGAAAGGCTTTTGTAAAATGCAAAGGGAGAAAGGTAAAGTGAAATCCCCACCTCTGATGAGGTGGGCAAAGGTGATGGCAAAGGATCAAGAGTTGCAAAGGGCGTTGGATGTAAGAGGGAAGGTTTGGGTTAGCTGCAGGGGTGCTGTGTTACTGCGTCTCTGCAAGCCAACACCTAGGGACATGCAACATGCTCTTGAGGGATTCAGGCAATGGGATGGTGTTGGAGGCAGATTTTTGGGAAGATGCCCTGTAAGCAACTTTTGGCCTTCTGTTGGGTAAGCCAGATACTCAGAGTGGTTGAGACCTTTGCTTGTAACACACAGCAGGAAGGGAGTGAAAAGAAGTGGTGCCCTCAAACACGCACAGAGCCCAGGTAGGCATCGGAAATCTCTGACCAGACCTGCCACCCACATTGGTGCTGACTCACACGGGTTGCTGAGCTGCCCCCATATTTTATTAGGTATCTTTACTTTTGCTGTGTCTCTGCTGTGTCTTCTGTGTTGCCAGTACTCCAAAAAATTCAAGTTCAGAGGCAAAGCTTTAATGGGGGCGACTCCCCTTCCTTCAAGTCCCTGCTTATCATCAGCTCATATAGCAGGTTTCCATGTCACAGTGGAGCCATGGCTGTATCCTTGTCCCACCTTTGCTTGTCCCCAGCTTGCTTAGGTCAAGGTCCTTCCCTGGCCTAGCAGACCTTTCGAATTTTAACCAAGAGTTAACCACAGAGTCAAATGTTACTGAAGACTGCTCAGGCGCAGGAAGAGGAAGCGAGGTGAAAACTGCAGCAGAGCTAAAATGATTAATGGGACACAGCTCTCAGAACAGCTTGGTTTGTGATATTAATAACGAGAGAATTCAGGAGGGAACCTAACCTGCTCCAAGCTGTAGAGCCGGCAGCAGCAGGAGACGCAGTTAGGAAGCTCCTGTGCTGATATTCATAACACAGGAGGAATCAAGTGAGCTTGGCAAATTGTGATGCTGCACGAAGTGGGTGTAGGGGCTGAGATGTGCTTCCACCTGGCTTATTCTGAACCTGTCCAAACTGCAAAAGGCAAAGCATGCGGTCATAAATACATCATATTGCAACCAGAAAGCACATAGGTGTCCATAAAAATTGCTTAAGCTAGAGAACTGTGAACGAAGTGTGGAAAAGAACGGTTGTCCCACAAGGGAAGATATGGAAAAAGAAATATTTAGTGGGAATGAATTTGCTTACAAGGCAAAAAATAATTATACATGCTGTTTCACATTTTCTTCCTAAGCATTCATGTCTGGTGACGGTGAGAGATGGGACTCAGGCTGGGCAGAGACCTGGCCCCACGTTTCACTGTAGAGCACAATGGAGGAAGGAACCTGAAACCTTACTAATAGTAGCAGATAAACAACTCAGTAAGTGGATGAATTTGGGGCATGTCAGCTACCGAAAGTAGTGAAGAAATAAAAGGAACTGCCCACACAGTTGTGCTTGAAAGGGTTTTTCCAGTCAGTGGCAATGGAATTTTGCTTTATCCCACAGCAGACCTGTGCCACCGGCGTGAGGAAAGAGCACAACCTTTGCACAACCGTATCATGGCAGCTGGTCCAGCCCAAGCCCTTGAAAGACAGCTGAGCCCGCAGCATCCTTAGGGATGCTGTACTGTTGTCACAGGTTTCTTCTGCAGGTCCCTTGTGACAAATCCTGAGGGGGAAAAAAGACTCCCAGTGTGGGGAAAAAGGAAGAAGGTCAAAATCAAGAGCACCCAGAGCAACTTGCCATGGGGTTGTTTACTTAGTGGGCTTTGCCTGGGTGGCTCTGGCTCTCGGGATGGGGGCATTCCTGTAGCCAGGCTGCAGAATTCTGTTCCTGGCCAGGCAGTGGCTGGCACCAGAGCATCCCAGTGCTGTGAAGCTCTCGGGAGACATGGTATTATTGGAGGAATGATCTCAGGAAGGGTGAACAACCTGGGGAGCAGAACACCTGCAGGTCTGGTCGGAAGACTGGGGGAGGGAAGGGCAGAGTCTTCCCCTTGGGAGGCCGAGCCTGCAAGCTCAAGCAGGCGAATGGACAGGCTGCAGCACAAATGATGCCTTCCTTTGCCGAACAAGACCAAGTCCTGTGGTCAGTGGTTAAGTGATGCACACTTTGGCCTTTCTGCTTTAAATCCTGGAGCTTCGTGTGTGTGAAATGGAGCTAAGGGCTGGGGAGAAAAGGTAGTAAAGACTGTCTGCACTGGCAGTGCTGGCAGAAACCCTTCTGCTGCTCCCTGCACTAGCAGAGACCAACGTGCCTGTTTGCTGTGGCTAAAGTGAGTATATCCCCAGCTCCACCTGGAGAACACCCAGCTTCCACATCGGGAAGATGTTTCTGTCTGGAAGGGGTGGACACTCAAATTTGCACTGATTTCAGCTCTTTTCACAGCTACCCCTGCAGTGTCTGGGCATGCTTTGCCACCGATGGCATGTGTTTTGCACAGTAGATCCTTTCACAAGCGTGGAACTACAGATTTTCTGAATGAAAATGTAGATGTATAGAGCCAAGCAGTCCTATATCATCTGACTTCCTATGGCCTAGCAGATAGAGCAGTGACACACTTTTGAGAGGGATGGAGATGGTGGCCAATTGGAAGCTAAGCTGCTTGATTTTTTTTTTTTTTTTTTTTTTTTTTTTCTTT
>VZRU01021373.1:22656-47546 GCA_013398155.1 Pedionomus torquatus | reverse complement strand
GCTGGTCGCGTTTGGAAACCTTCTGTGCAGGTTTGTTGGGAGAAGGAGCAGCGGTTTTGTCAAACGCGTGGCACCTTTCACCATCACTAGTGAAGCGCACAAGCGCAAGGCTGGGAATTGTTTGGGGCTTCCCGTAACAACCGTTAATAAAAGTCAAGGCCACTGCAACACCGCCTCAGGGCATTGATAAACTTGAATCTGAAAAGCCAGCGTGGTGGTTAATACACCGCTGAAGAGTTTTGAGGAGAAGAAGCCTTAAATCCAACACCCTCTGTTCCCACCTTTTGGGACAGTGGGAAGGCACACACCTCGGGGCTTGGAAGTCTGAGCTCCTTCTGAAGCTTGGTGCACGTTTTTTCCTTCACAAAGTAAGGGATCCTGGGAAAATACTGAGTAAGTTGTAATTTCAGATGCAAGAGTTGGGTTTTAGTGGATAATAATTCCTTACTGTTGTCAAAAAGCTAATGTTATGCTGGAAGTTACCCAAAACTGGTGTAGGTGAGGCTCGCAGGGTGCTCGTTTATCCTGTTGTGCAGTCTGTAATTCTCACCCATAAAAAAATATATGCTAGGGGAAGGAAACAACAAGGATGAAAAAAAGGTCTGGAAAATGGGTTCTAAAAGAAAAGATTGAAAGAAACGGCTTTGGTTAGAATAGAAGTATTTCTATGTGTAAAATAAGGTGATAATTTCTGTCTGCATTCTTTCAAGCAGGACAAAATATGGATTTAAACTGCAGCTGGCAGGTTTAAAGTTGATCTGACACCTGGATGAGCTAGTCAACTTGCAGTCAATCTGCAGACTTAACTGTGGATGGGACTCCTTTAAAACACTGTCAAAGCGAGTAAGACCACATCCCCACCACTGTGACACCACCATAACAAAGCAGATGGGACACTTGGATTCAGTCTTTCCAGTCATATTTCTTTCCCTTTTTTCCTGTTTTCCTACTCTGTAGGTGGCTATGGCAAGAGGGGATTCTCACTTCTTGGTGAAGTGGTTCTAGTTTACATACAAAAAACAAAGCCTGAGGAAGCTTTGTAAAAGTAAAAAAGGAAAAGTAAAAATCAAACAGAACACAGACACTTTGATGGAAAGAGTGCCCACATTAGATAGTCTCCTTACAGATAAAGTAGACATTCATCTCTCCCTTTGGTTTCATAGAATTGTCTAGGTTAGGAGAAGCCTTCAAGATCATCTACTCCAACCGTCAACTTAATTCTGATAAAAAGCCGTCACTAAACCATGTCACTAAGTGCTACGTCAGCCCATCTTTTAAATACTTCCAAGGGATGATGCTTCCACCACTTCCCTGGGCAGCCCATTCCAATGATTAATAACCCTACCAGAGCAAAAATTGTTCCTAATACCCAGTCTGAACCTCTCCTGGCATAACTTGAGGCCAAACCAGAGGTTTGTTGAGGGTTTTGTTTGTTTTCCTGGCATGTTCTATTTCGTTTAACCACAGTGAAATAAGTTCAACCCCAGAATGCTTTTTGGTGTGGCGCTGAGAATACTGCCATGAGAAATGTGGGTTCTAATCTTTTCCCACTGTGGAGAGAATTCAAATCTCAACATTTCACTGGGTCACTGGGTCTACTGGCCATGAGTAAGTCCCACAAAGTTACGTGTTGAATATGGCATTGAAAATTCCAGTTTTGATCTTGAAAGACCTAAGTTTGACATCAGGAACGCTCAGTAAGAATCTGCCTTGTAAGTACATGTAGGCCAATGGAGCAACAGGCTTTAAACCGTCTGGTTCATTGCACCTTGCCAGTTTTCAGGCTTTTATCCTGAGACCTAGGAGTGGGGGTTTTTAACCCTCTGTCTTTGGAATCATAAAATTACATTGAAGTGCCAGTTCCTAGAATGGTTTTAGCCCTCCTGATTAGACAAATAAGCCTTGAAAGCAAGCAGCCAAGAACTTTGAAAACAGACGTCAGGAAAGGAGAACTCAAATTTATCATTTGTATAAGATCGCATTGGTTACGGCTCAATGCCATTAATTTTGTCAGACTGACAGTTGGTTTTGAATGTTTGAGGTTTTAAACATTGCTCCTTTTATTGTATTGCCTTTGAGAAAGTGCTGGCCTCTAGTGACTTAATAGTATCTATTCAGTTGAACATGCAATGTAATAGTGGAAAAAACAGAAACAGTAGGAATTTTGAATCAGTTTATAGTGGTTGCTGTGATTTGTGTGCCAAAAATTCACTGTGCTGCATATATTTCTAGTTCTTGATCGTGTTGGTGTCTCTGCTGGGATGGGATTGTACATTTTTCCTCCTTATCTATACCATTAGGAATGTGGTAGAGTGAAAATTATCCCTAAAGAGAGTGCAAGTTCAGCAGGATTCCAGTCTGCATTGTAAGCTTGACAGAGTCTTAGGCTCAAATGAACCTTTTTGAATGGGAATAACGCAAGCCTCTGAGGACTTGCTGGAACTCTCTGTGGCAATTAGTTCTGTAATACTGTAGTTCAAGTTCTGACCTTATGTGGCCCTAGAGACTTTGGAAGTATATGTGCTTCATTTTGCAAAATGGTTTTAGGCTTCTCTTCCTCCCTTAAGTTTCCATCATCTAATAGTTACATTCAGGAAAACCGCTTATGATCTGAATTAGTTTGATTCCACCAGGCTTTGCCATCGATTATCATGTTGGAAATTTGCATCATCCATGCACATGATTTGCAGAGTTGGTGCAGATGGAGCTATATCTAAGCCACTAGGCCAGCAGTTCTCCAACAGGACATCACTGGGCAGGGAGTGCCAACCGGGACATTTCTCTTCAGGACTCCAGTTCCTCATGGTTTTTTTTGAAACACATACCAAACAGATGTGTGCCCTTGACCCTGAAAAGGTCTTGGAGCCCTCCTAGAAATGTAGGTCTAGACTACAACAACAGAACTCAGGAGGAGGACAACTGCCGTTGTTTAACCATGAAATCAGCAGGTCCTTATCGCAGCCTTCCCTGGTAGATTCAACAAAACCTTTTGGATTTTTCCATTACTGCTTTCACAGGAGTGATTGTGCCTACTTAATAGCAATCTTAAAGGGCAAAAAAGATGTGTTTACCCTTTAGAGATATGGTTTTTTCCTTCAGCTTCACTGGACAAAACCAAAAGAATATGTATGTGTTTTAAAAATTAGGAAAACTCTATGCTAATAACTTCTTTGCAAATGACTGAGATTTAAGACACGAGTTCTTAAGTGCTCAGAAAATGTAGTGAGGATTCTTTTCTTAGCCAGTAAAATGAAAAAAAAAAAAGCAGGTCCAAATAAGCATTACTTTCTCATGTGTCTCAGAGGCTGTCACTGGCCTGTAAAGCAGGTGCTTTATTGAGCCTTGGCCATAGACAGAAGTGGTCCCAAGACTCTTACAAATTAATGCCAGACAACAGACAAACTGTAAATAACATGATGGCTGTGTTTCTCAGTGTAGCCAAACAGCTCAAAAAGATTTTGGAAATACTAAATAAAAGTAGGAAATATATGCTACTAGTGTTCTTTTCACTCCCTCAAAAAGATACGGGAAAAAAAAAATCGATGGATTATGATCTAGAATTAGTGAAAGACCATCTCCAAGCAGTAAGCTGGACTAGGTGGCCTCCAGATATCCCCACCAACCAATGTTTTAATGATCATCTGGATTGAGAGAGTCTGCAGATGGTTCATGAAACAAAGTCAAAGCTCAGGTGTAAGTCACTGCTAAGGAACTTGCCTTCCAGAATGTCCCAGTTATTAGCACACCTCTGGCTGTGCCTGGGCATTGCACTTCAGCTCCCTGGCTCTGAGGTCAAGAGACCGGGCCGACCAACTTCATCTGGCACAATGGAACATCGTATTGGTGAAGTATTCATAATGCAGTTACAAATGAGGGAGAAAGAGAGCTCAGCTGCAGATAAACAATTTCCCTCTGTGTTTGTGGGATTCAGTAGTTCTGAGCTATTAAGTTCTGAGCATATAAAGACTTTTTCATATACGACTTTGTCAGTAGTAATTAACTACATGCTCTGCACCTTGTGTGAAGATCAGTCCTGTGCTGAAGACCACAGCAGGTCACAGATTCCAGCAAACATTCTTGTCCAAGGTTTGAGTATTTTCAAATAGCTCAATAGCATCTCTGGAATGGGGAAATCTGGAAAATACACTGACCACAAAAGTGTGATAAAGTTGTACAATATGTTAATGTTGTTGATGCACTTCTTGGGAATGAGGAAATACAGGCCTGCACTTAGGAAAGAGTTTGGAAGAAAATGTAGGAAAGGTCTGCAAAACTGTATGAAAGGATTATAAATAATCTTAGAATGAAATTACAGCTGATAGACACTTTAACAGAATGTAATAAGTAATGCTGTGACTTGGTTAAGCAGCTCAGTTAGTGTATGCTGTCTTTAGAAGAGAGATTCTGGTGGCTAAACAACGATGATTTCACCTCCTAGATACTTTGATTTTCTTTCCTTTGTTATCTAGCATGTTATTTTTTGTGGGCTCCGCTGTCTGAGAGCATGAGGTAGGACAGGAGCTTTTCACACTGGCAAGTTCTTTTCTAGTTAATACAGCAATCTAAGGTAGTAGTATATTTGATAACAGTGTGGGTGAACTATTTGACTTAAGGGAGCATGTAGTCCTGTATCGCAGGAGGCTGGGTCCACAGCAGTGTTTCGTTGCTGACAGATCTTCTCTCACTAGTTCTTCTTATGAAAGACAGCCTTTTTAAAAAAATCCCCTTTATTTCTATGTATTCTCTCCTTGAAAGTGTCTGTGTCCATCAGCCTATTTTTTGAATCTAAATTTCACTCTTATTTTGTGTAAAAATGAATGTCTCCTGCTGCCTTTGCACACAGAGCAATCGATCTCCCTTTGGCGTGCAGCGTTACTCACTGGAACCATGTGGTTGAAGCTGGGCAATGCCATTATCCTGACTACAGCCTAGGAGAGCATAAGAGCCAACCGCTGTGCAAGAGAGAAGACCACCAATGGCCAGAGTTTGTACAGCCGGGGTACTTTTCACCCATATCATAGTGATTTTTAAGATTATACTTTCCCCAGTTCTGCAAACTGCAAGTAGCAGCCCTCTTCAAGTACGCTGTGGAGAGCAGCCCATGACCTGTTTCCACCCTGTTTCAAGCTATTTCATATGCCAGACCAGAAAAAGCATGGAGCTATTGGGGCCAGGCTTTTTTCATCCTGCCCAGTGACAGGATGAGGTAACGAGCACAAACCTGAACGTAGGAAGTTCCATCTAAACATGAGGAGGAACTTCTTTACTTTGAGGGTGGCAGAGCATTGGAACTGGCTGCCCAGAGAGGTGGTGGAGTCTCCATCTCTGGAGACATTCCAGACCCACCTGGAAGTGTTCCTGTGCAACATGCTCTAGGTAGAGCTAGGTGGTCTCCACAGGTCCCTTCCAACCACAGATCATTTTGTGATTCTGACTGTACAGACCGTGTCACAGATACTGTGCTGTTTATCCAAATATTTTTAGGTCACCTGCAATAAGAAGAGCTGCTCTCGTTCCATTTGTACTCCAGCACAGCTGCTTACGTGGTTCATTCCTGTTTCAAGCTTTGATGACCTGTAAGTAAATATACATAAAGTCAGCATTTTAGGCATTAAGCCTCACGTGGTAACCTGCTTGCTGAGAGTAAGCAGTGAATGCTTTCCTGTAGTGTTAATTTAAGTTCTTAATTTTCCCAGTGTTGAAGAAAAATTGTCATGAACTTAATAATTTCAAAGACCAACTATGTGATTCCCACTTCTGACATTAGAGTCATTAGATCTTTGTAGTTAAACTTTACTGTATCAGACACATGATGCGCATTTGCTGAGACAGTCACCCATTCCAGAAATTTTCTTTGGCACTTCTTTTGGAAAAACAGATTAAATAGATTATGGAAAGGATACACCATTCTACCACGTTATTAATATTTTTCTTATTTTTCTATTCAGCCTGGTGGAAAATAGCTATAAACCTTTCTGAAGTCGTGTTCTGCCTGTCACTGCAGCATTGTGACTTCTGCACTCTTTGACTATTTCCTTAGATAAATAAAATATTTTTACTGCCTGGCTCTTGTCATGTCACAGGAGTGTCCTATTTTTGTTCTTCCCCCTAAAACTTTTTTTTTTTTTTTTTTTTTTTTTTGGAAACAGGAGAAGCTCTCATGTCTTTTTCACAGCATTCTGTATTTTCCATTCTTGCTCAAGAAATCCTGCAAGTTTGCTCTTTGATAGAATGAGGGTTTTGGCTCTGCTCCCAGCATCCATTCCACATCTCATTCTATTAATCTGATTTCTAAACTTAGAATATTTTTACCAGTTTTATAACCTTGCAAAACTGTCTAAAATCCTACGGTTACTGATTCTTTCTTTTCTTGATTTTTTTTTTTCCCCTAGATATTTTTTTGCTATGCAGTTTCAAAGGGGTTAGATTCAAAAGCCTTATAGCACAATGCTGCAGAAGATGTTCGCTGCTAACCAGAAGAGGAACGGCAAGTTCTCCAGTGCTAGCTCCAAGCCTGCTCTGACAGATCTGGAGAAAGTTAAATAATCCCTCTCCCCAAACCCTGTACCTGTGTCTAGACTTTGGTGTCTGTACAGGTATGTCTATGCAGGATGAGTCCTTGCTTAATGTTCTTCTGTAATTATAGAATGTTGTCAAAATTACTTATGTATTATACTACCTACTTAAACTTCCACTGTGCTCCATAAAATTTACTGAAATTTAAATCAGTATGGTAGGCTTCATATCAGAAACAGTGGGTTTTAGGCCATACCTTTACATTTTGAGTTATTTCTCCACACTTTTTCCCAAGAAAGTCAAACAACCCCACACCAGGTAAGGGTGCAATAAGTAAATGAGTAAGGAATTCTGTTCCTGAAAGACATTTGCCTTAAAGATATCTATAATAATTATCTTTTTTTTTTTTTATCTGTCACATGTTAATTTTATATATATCACTCTATGTATGTGATATGATATATTATATTATGCATGATTTTTTGTGGATTATATTGGCATCTTTGTTTATTTAAGAAACATTTGAATTTTCAGAATCTCCTTTTTAGAATCAAACTTTTTTTTACAATGAACTATGATAACTTCCTTTGTCCTTGGCTAACATACTGCACGTATCTCCTTGAAAACATCTACCTTCTGGGATGCTGAAGTCCTGCTTATAAATCGTGCTCTGGACACAAGCCAGAGTTTCCAAGTCTTTGGGCTCACAGTTCTGACTGACCAGAACGGCTGCTGTTTTCCTCTATGCACTTGAGTCCAGTGAACAAAAAAAAGCAGGAAAAAGACATACACCCATCCTCCCTGCAAGAGGATAAATTCAACCCTAATATCAGCGTACAGTGTCAGTGGAATTGTGTCCATTGACACCAGGGTGAATGTGACCCTCAAAGATACAGAACCTGCAGAGGGCAGCTTTATGATTTATATTATGTATTAGTTCTGCACCGCTAAACCATCATTACAATTTACCTCTGCGGGCACAAAATCCAGCCACCCACCCTTTTGTCAGTATGATAATAAAAAGAATTAATCACCAAAGGCTGATAGAATTTAGTGAATTTCTCTGTTTGACTACTTCCTTGACCACAGTATGTGGGAGAAAGAGAGCTATGAATCAGAACGTTTGATATGTCCCTATATTTGATAGGGAGCCTACAGGAGAGCTGGAGAGGGACTCTGTCAGGAAGTGTAGTCATAGGACAAGGGATGAAGTTTTAAATTGGAAGAGGCAAGATTTAGATGAGATATTAGGAAGAAATTCTTTGCTGTGAGGGTGGTGAGGCACTGGAACAGGTTGCCCAGAGAAGTTGTGGCTGCCCCATCCCTGGAGGGGTTCAAGGCCAGGCTGGATGGGGCTTTGAGCAACCTGCTCCGGTGGGGCAGGGGGGTTTGAACTCGATGATCTTTAAGGTCCCTTCCAACTCTAACCATTCTATGATTCAATATTTTGTATTTGTGTCACTTTAAAATATTTAATACAAATCTGAAGAAGGTTTTGTTTTCCTTGAAATACATAAGACCTAGACCTACTTTGTCAACACAGCCACTCAGCATCCCCAGGATAAAGGTATTTATACAGTTAGGCACAAAGTAAGTATAGTTTATTTAGAATTTTTAAGATCCAAATATTTACAAAAGAATGTCATGAAAAAATAGGCACCAAAGTGTGATTCCCCCATTGTTATTTGTAGGAAGAGTGCAACTTAGTTGTGTTTCAAAGCTGAGATAACTTGTAATGTACCACATACAGAGCAAAACAACTTAGGTAATTTCAGAACAAAGATAAAGTTGTGATGTTTACTACGTAGTACTTTGATCATTTCCATTCAGTCAACTGAAAGTAACAATGTTTCCTCATTAATGACAAATATCTGTTTTTTTTCACTACTTGTAGCTCTATATTCCCTATAGAACTGATTTATTTTCAGTTACATCTTCCTGTAAAATAGCAAGTTAAATCTGGATGATGAGTTTAACGTAAAATGGGTGAAAAATACTTTCAGTATACAAAAGTTAGAACTAAGAGCTTTTTTTTGCTATAGTAATTCTTTTTTTTTAAATTATTTTTCTATAAATATAGATTAATTCAATAATAAATATCAAAAATAGCTGACTTACCTAATTACATGGTGGAACCCATAGCCCACTGGCTATTGTAAATCTGTTTTTATTTTAACAGCCTCATCAAGGACAGATACATACAATCCTTTCCATGTCCTTATATTTCATTCCAGAGACAGAATCTGTTTTTTTTTAAAGGCTTTTCATTAACCTACGTAATGAAATGTCTGATCAGCTGCTGGATCAACACCATTAATTCTAGTCCACTCAAAAGCGTCTCCAGGGTAGAGAGTTCAGGATTATTATTTCTGAGCACTGGTTTCTGCTTTCAGTTCTTTCACTAGTTTCTGTTGGCCGCTGGTTTGATCTTTCAGCTATCACTAGTTGCATCTCATAAATGGTTATGCTGATACTGGCATGACAGTACTTTCTCTTATTGTTGACCCTTCACAGTATTCTTTCTATTTTATATTTTAGTTGCCTGATCATGGCCATCTCTGTTCCCTGATCTTAATTGCAAGGTCTGCACTGGCCAGCCCCCTAATTAGACAAGGTGCAAGTATGCAGTTGTTCAAGGTTTGGTCCCAGTCCTGAGTCAGGCAAACTCAGTTTACTTTAGGCTGACAATCCATCTCAATATTTTAATATTTTCATTCAAAGCTCAGTTTCTTGCAACAGCAAATCTGAAGTCTTGTTGAAAAATGCTTTTCATGGGCAGTATTTAATATATGAATTATGCACATTATGATGTGATGCTCAGATCGAACACAGAATTTAAAAGAAATAACCATCCCTCCACATATAAATTAAATCAGCAAAACCAATTAAAGTATTAACAAACTTACTGTATTGGTTCATGGTATATTATTTTTATTTTAGGAAATTGCTCCGATAATAGGGCTATCGAGTATCTCTAGGCATAATATACTAAATTTTAAAAATTATGTACTTGTGTAATTACATAGCCACAGTTTACTGATCAGTGAATAAGATTAGAAATACAGAAGTACTTTCTTTCTTTGGTTAGTTATTTTCCACTATTAAAATCACGACATCTCAGTCTTTCTTTCTCACTTGTTTTCATTTAAAAGCAGAAGTTAATTTTTGTTTTACTCTGAGAATTTGGATCATTAAAGGACATATCTCTTCATATTTTGTCCCTAATGAGTTGGGAAGAGAATGTCCTGTGCTAAGGCTCAGCAAGACCCTAATTTTGTACATGGAACAGTGCAAGAGACTAGTATTTTTTCACTTTTATTAATTGTTTTTCAGAGCTGTTGTGATTCAGTTTTTGGTGTTTATTTTTTTTGTGTGTGTGTGTCTTTTAAATAGATCCACTAGGTGGTGCTTGAAATAAGCTACCCCGCTGTGACTTGCTCAGGGTTGCCAAGCCCATCCCAGAAATCTCGGGGCAACTGGAAGTTACTGTGGCTGTGAAATGTTAAACTGTAATTCATGAGTCAAAACCCCAAGAGGAATAATTTTGGCAACAGGAATAATAATGCTACCCAAGTGCTTGAGTTCCTCCTTTTCCAAAATCGAGTTTTCTGTTTCAAGAGTAAAGCAAGGTGTTCACCATTATGGAGATGTACTACTCTCCATTATTAATTTCAGTTTTTACTCATGTCTGGTACTCTCCAAATAGATCATTTTCCATTAGTGTTTTCAACATTTGAAGAAGAAGTTATGTCCAGACTCAAAATGATTTGGATAAGTAGTTCTTTAAATCTATTAAAGATGAAGTTTGGCATTACCCAAAGTGCCTCCTCAGTCCTGAAAGAATAAGAAACAGAAGAAGACTGTTGTGGCGTTACTGCTCATGGCCAGGGGAAGAGGCAGGGAAGGGCCTGTTTTGCAGGTGTGAATTACAGACCCTGTGCCAAATTCCTCGTGGAGACCAAGGCTTGTTTTCTCAGGTTATTCTTTAACTATTTGCTGTGCACATGCTCTTCCTAACATCAACCAGCTTGCTCAGAGCTTTGATCAAAGCACCACGGCTACAGACTTCTTGGCCAGATACTGCCCCTGCCTTTCAAACTGACAGTACAACTTCCAGCATAACTGTTTGTTCCTGACATTGCTTCTCCATCAAACACCTGCCTGGTGACCTGGTGAGAGTTCTGGAGCCCCTCCAGCTGCCAGAAGAAGCTATGACACCTTCAGCCCTCGGGCCACTACTATGTCCTCTTCCTCTGCCTTGAAGGTGAAATTCCAGGCTTCACTTGGCATGTTTTGAGGGATGCATCCTTCAAAAGGCATTTCTCTGGTAGGAGAACAAACTCCCCCAACCCATGTGATGAGTGGGGAATAAACAGAGAAGAGGAGGAGGAAATACAATGAATGTGTTCCTATCCTTTGTGCTTGCCTACAGTGGCAAGCAGGTGGCCAAGGGCCACTGTGCTGACACTCACATAGCAAGTCTTGCCTGAGAAGTAGCCCAGCAAAGTTGAGACCCATAGAAGAGCTGTGATGGCCACAGGACTGGTCTAGGAGGACTTCAACTCCAAGGTGAGGGACCTGGAAATATGAGTTGAGGAGCCTGGTGGGAAAGCGAAGGCAACACTGAGGGCTGGGGAGGAATCAGAGGTGCTGCACTAATAGTTATTGAGGATTAGGAAATTGGAAGTAACCACAGTTAGTAAGCACAGGTCAAATTTAGAGTAAGTCAGGTTTCTGTTGTTTATAGAAAAAAATGTCTATTGTTGAGGCAGGGTATGAAGGAAAAGCATGTGTGAACTGCCAGTGGAAGAGACTCTAGACGCTCTACTGTATAAATTTCTAAAGGCTGCACACGTGAACCCAGCGAATCCAGGCCTGGCTATTGATAAATGCTCTGCAGTCAAATGTAGTGTGTCATTTAGGTGTCACGGAAAGTCTGGTTTGCTCACGGCCAAAGCACAAGGGCTCTTTCCACCACAAGGGCAGGAAGCAGAGTAAGATACATAAACCAGAGTGATGTACATGAGAGGCTAATCTTTCACTCTTAGTATGCCTACATCATGTCAGGTACTTTTCATGTTTAAAACAGTCTATGAAGAAACAGCCTAAGGATATTGATGTTCTTAGGAAAAAAAAAAAAGGGAAAAAAAAAAAAAGAAAATAGAAGGATTTAGGTCACTGGAAAGATACGGAGAAGAAATTAATCATAAGCTCAGCACTTTGTGCAAAGCTGATTTATAGGACATGAAAAAACAGGATTAATTATCTGCAATGCATCTTGGAATAATGCTGATATCAGTAATCTGAAATATGCAGATTAGAAAATGCTAGTGCAGCCCTCAATATGAAGGTGATAGTTCAACAGCTTCCTTTTTCTCTGTTATTGTAGTTCTGAAATGGATACACAAGTTTCATATGCACGCTATTTCTTCCTTCAGTTTGTTGTTGCTGCTGAAGTTTAACACCAGTTTTATTTTTGCATCTGAGTATCTTCATTTTTCAATATGTATATGGCAAAAATTTAACTGTGGCTTGTTTTTTTGTTTTGGTTTGGTTTTAAACCAGAAGTCACATTTGGGTTGATCAGGTTAGTTTAATTTATTCTTTAATTAGTTCATGTATTTAGTGAATGGGGAAGGGGGGTTAACAACCTGATGCTTATTTTACCGCTTCTGTTTCACTTTCATGGCTAAAGAGGAGACTGATAAAAAAATAGTTGCTCGGATGATGCCAGTGGCAGAATCATCAGAAGAACCAGCGACACGAGTCTCCTGCAGAGGCAGGGCCAGAACTGGAGGCGACCGTCTCTGCAGAGAGCCAAGAGAGAAGCCTTGGCTCTTGTGACTCCTCAAAGAGGGAGGGAGCTGCTGCCTCTGCCAGGCTCGAGGTAGAGCATCTCCAAATCCAGATGCAGAGGGAACACACTCTGATCTCTGAGCTTTAACACTGCACTTGCATTTATCAGCTGTAATGGCATTTGAAGAGACAGAATTCAGGTTCAGGAGCTGAAAAGGCACTTAAATGTATCGTGTTCACCTTGGTAGGACCTCAATTCAGAATAGGAAAGAGTTAATTTCTATTTCAATTAGCATAACGTTATGTACATTTTAACTTGATTAAACAGCTGGTCTAGTCAGTTTGTAATAATTTCTTGTAAAACCAACCGAAAGCAATAACTAAGTTGCCAGATCAAAAGAAGAAAATATGGCTTTTTTAATGCTAAGGTAAGACAAATGTTTTCTTCTGTGAGTTTGTAAATTTTCCAGTGCAAGCCAGATGGAAAAATGTTTAGCTTAAGTAAGGAGATTATTTTTCTCCTGCTATGTTCTGAAATTACGATTGGTTTTAAACTAGGCCAAATTCGTTCTTGGTGTAACTCCACACACCTGAGCGATGTCAGTGGTTTAGAAACATGTTCTGAGGCAAGCTGTAAGACAGAGAGTAGAAAGTTCAGAGAGAAGTCAGTCTGAGGAGAGAACTGCAGAAGCATACCTTGATAGAAACCACCACAGCCATTATCAAGGGGAAGGAAAATGCTTTGTTCTGCAGGCTTTTTCAAAGCTAGTGAAATAGCAGGTAAAGATGTCCTAAAAGCATACTTTCTGTCATTTTTCAACAGCTCTCTCGCAGAATGAAGATGATTAAAGAGGATGAATAAGCATGAGGTTTGCTATGAATTAAACATTGAGGATGTAAGGAAAACAAGCAAACAAAAAACTAGAGTGAATGGCTGTTTCTGCAAATAGAAGGAGGTTAGTTACAGGCCATGGCAGCGATCTGCATCAAGACCGTATTATTTTTGTTTGGAAGCAAAACCTTTTGCCCACTTGGTCTAAAAATAGGATAATGTGAGGTGGAAATAACTCTGTGAGAAATCAGAGGTGAGATATCTTACTCCTTTGCAACAAGACAGAGTTGACTAATAACTATTCTGAGATAGATTACAGTACGTGCTCGGTTTTGTGGTTTCATTGGCTTCTCAGATCCATGCCAAATGCCATTGATTTCTGTGCAATTGGTAGTAACACATTTAGAATTATCACATCCGCATCTCACCTCCAAAACATTTATCACTAAAATACCAGTACGTCTTCCTGGCCTCCTCTCATGGATGATTAGCTTCCCTCTTACAGCCCAACCCTTCTTTGCCTCTTCTTTGATGCCGTGGCAGATGTCATCTCTCTGCCTGTCATTCTAGCTATACCTGAACATCTGTCAGGCTCTTCTGTATCTTCATGCTGAGTTTATACCTCTTTTTTTTGACTAATTTCCTCTGCATAACATATGAAGGATATAATTCTCTTTGTCTACTCACAAAATGAACTTCTCATTTCTGTTATGGCCGTCTCATTTATTTATTATTATTATTTCTCTGGTCTTGTCAAAATCACTCTTGCCTTGCTCACACCTACCCCTGAGGCTGCTGTAAAGACTGTTTTCTGTGCACATCTGAAAGTGTCAGCTCTTGGTGTGCATCCTTGTATTCCCATTTCTCGGTCACATCAAACCTGAGATCCTTATCCTCAAATCAAAGCACTTTTTCCTGTTGCCATCTAACCTATGGCACCAGCTGTTCTTTAGCAGTGAGTTAGAATTGGGTGCAGCCCTCCTTTTGCCCTCACTGTTAGAAAAGCTCCACAAAAGGAGTTTTCTTCTTGCAGGTCCTCTTGAAGCTCTCGTTTGGGATGTTTGTTTGGTTGACATAGTGCTTAGTGACATGGTTTAGTGATGTTTTTTGGGGTTTTTATGTATCAGAGTTAGGTTGATGGTTGGACTAGATGATCTTAAAGGTCCCTTCCAACCTAGACAATTCTATGATTTCCAGGCTTCTCAAGACCGAGATCAGACGTGCAATAATTTAGGTTTATTGTTTAGACCATTATGGTTTTACTGGTGTCTTATTCTCGGTCTAACTATGCCTTTTTGTGTCTTTTTCATATGTAGTTGCAGACTGGCTGAGGCCAGGGATCAACTTCTGTGTCTGCACAGAACCTAAGAGAATTGGGTAATGCAGCAACACCATAGTAGTAATACCATCAGTCCATTCATAATATTATTCATCTTACATGTGGGGTTTTTTTTGGAATTACAGACATCTTTTGGGGTTAATCACATCATGAAACTACCTTCTCAGTCCTTCTGTGCTTATGCCTTTCATTTAATTTCACTGTAATATCAAGTTCCCCTGCCTGGACAGCTGAAAGGACATCACAGGGGACGACTATTTCAATATCTAAGGATAATTCTGTCCTCTGGCTACCTTCATGCACTAAAAGAAAGGAAAATGTTGACAGAAGATAGAAATGGCTGCAGTATATTTCCTGTAACGGTGCCACTATAGAGACTCTGAATAGGATTAATATAGGCAATACAGACAGCATCATCATTCTTTTTAGTTAAATTCACTGAAGAAACAATAAAAGAATCAAGAATTAAAAAATACCTAATTCATTTATTAACTCAGCTGAGTCAGTGAATACCCAGTGATTGCCAACCTGGATTAAAGTTCATATGTCATTCAAAAACTCAAATATTGTTTCACTTGGCAGACAATGGCCTATGTAAACAGGATTTCCATGAAGGTAGCAAGGAAAGATGATGCAATGTGGTTATTTATTAGCTTTAGTTTTACTGTCAGGGAGATGGGCAAATAATGCCCCAATGCTTAGAATTTAAATGGATCAAACTATTTGCACTGCTTAGTCTCTGCCTAACTTCTTTATAAATTCCTAGAGATAAGCTTCTCAATAAACATAATAATTTTTGCAAGTCCTGTAGTCTCTTTTTGGCTCTTTGTACCTGTTTAAGCATTTTTGAAAATCAAGCTGTTCATCTATGTTTTGCGGTAAAAATACCGAGAACTACTTTTGGGAAGACATTCCTCTTTTAAACTCAAAGCTTTCACAGAGATCTACCAATCTGGATTGAGATGTTTTTTTTTCCCAAAAAGCCCCATGTTGACTGTCTAGTCACTGCATGGGCAATATCTAACTATACGTCTGACATTTTAAAACCAAACCCAACTATGTTGACACAGTATGCTCTCATAGGTTTGGTGGTTTACAGTACAAAATGAAAGCAAATTTCATAATCTTGGAATGCAATAAATGGATGGATTTATTTCCATCCCTAGCTTAAATCGGTTATTTGGAAAACATGGCCTTGTTCTCAATATTTAAAGCTAGCAATTTAAAACTTTACTGGAAAAATAAATACTGAGGGTGAGATGTTGGACCTAGTGGTGGAATCTGCATTCTGTTTGACTAGAAGAGATTAATTTTGACAGCGCTACATACCAGTCTTAGTTTCACAACGCCCAGAAGACACAGGTACCACATCTATAGCGATAAATACTATAGATGTCTATAAGACACTCGCATCTATAGTTACTCTGCCCACCTCCCTCTGCAATCCTTCCTGCAGATTTTGCAGTCAGAATTTGCTCCCAGGTCTTAACAGCGTCAGTCCACCTTATCTCCTATGGCATATGCCTCTTTGCTACACAGCTCCCATGTAGAAGAAACACAAACCCAAATGAAGACTTGCTTTGACTGTACCTTTGCAACATTTCATCTTCTCTGGTGTACTGTATGTTTTAACTGGTTATAGAAAATGGGAGATCTCTTATCCAATATATTTTTTTACTTGCATGGATCAATGTAAAAACTTGTAGGAACGATGCTTCGACATTGACTGGCAGCAACCTCAGGCTTTAGATTTTACAAGGAAATCATTTGTGTGAATTAAGGCATCTGATATCGTAACTTTAAAATTTTCAGGGTTCACAGGTATTATCACTGCTTTTCTGTAATCTTTATAAAATCAGTCCAAATATCCTGTCATCTACCTGTTTTAAATACAGCGACTGGGATTAAGGCTACTCAAGTGATACAGCAAATCCTATTAAATTCATTTAGGTTGGACTTTTAATGTTACTGAGGTATCTAATTCTCCTTTTATCTGAGCCAAGAGGAGGTGCATAAATAAATTTGCCACTCCAGGTCGTATGAGCTTTCGAAAATCCCACCCACCAACATACGATCCATTGTTTTGCATATGGCTTACAGACCTGATTTCCAGAGGAAAAATGTCATCCCATTGCCTTCCTATTTGTCTGCCATATGGCTTACAGACCTGATTTCCAGAGGAAAAATGTCATCCCATTGCCTTCCTATTTGTCTGTCCATCAGTCATCTCTGATCTCTCTCTCCCCCTCGAAATTTTTGAACCTGACATATAATGCTGACTACATTTGACAGAAAGGCAAAGGCCCAAAGGTCCGAACAAAGTGTAAGGACTGGAGAAAGGGAAGAGGTGACCTTCTCCTGCCCCTTGAGAGCTGCAGCCAAAGCTCAGCTGTCCTCGCATCTCTCATCTGCCCAGGTTCACCGGTCAGTACACGTGTGGGTGACAGCCAGCACAGCACCACCGTCTTTGCCAGATGGAATCACAGAATCTTAGAATGGCTTGGTTTGGAAGGGACCTTGCAGATCATCTAGTCCAAACGTCAGCCTAACACTGACAAAAGGCATCGTTAAACCATATCTCTAAGCACTACGTCTAGGGTCTGACCTTGGCTCCAGGAGCACCCGCAAGGAGAAGGCAGCTGCCACTGCTCTGCTGAGGATGGTGGAGGAACCTGAAACACAGGTCCACTGGAAACCAGGCTACATTGGGTTCATCATTTACTTGCTAACTTTCAAGAGCCAAGAGTGGAGTAGCTTCTCAACACCACTTCTGGAAAAACACTCATGAAAACACCCTATTATCTCTGAAGGGGATTCAACAGAATATCTTTAAAACTAGTTGTTCTCTGGACCTCCACAATTTTGCTGTCTTGCAAAGGGGAAAAAAAAAAAAAAGATATGTCCCAGTGGGAGGAGCTGTACTGAAGAGCTGACTTTGGTGCCTAACTTGTAGAAGGTTCTCCAATCTAGATTGGCTCTGTAGTGTGCCACCAGCAGGAGATGCACTGTCATCTAGTCTTGGTTCACACTGGGTAGTATTTCTCATGCCCCAGGTGTACCTTGTCTTGACACCAGGTGATCAGCCAGAAGGACGGGTACTGTGTTGGGGGGAAGGAGTGTAAATCTATCCAGAGGCTGTGGTTCTAAGTTGACTTCTCACACATGGGCTCTTTTGTAAATAAAATATTAATGCTGAGGCCCACAAAGCCTTATGTCATCAAGGCAGTGGACAACACTATTACACACTCAATAAAAGTACATTCTGAAAGTCAGTAGAGATGTTTGACCTTCAGCTGGAAACAGAGCAGCTGGTGATAAATGAAATTAGGTTCTCAATGGCTTGTCTTAAAGATTTCTTTGTTTTGAGTCAGTACTATTTGGAGGCAGCATTTTTTAATATAGTACGTGGAAAGAAAATTAGGATAAAGATGTAGCTGTTTTTCTCACCAATTCAAAAGAATATTTGTAAGGAGTATTTATAGAGAATTAAAACCACTCCTGTACCTACCTGGAACCAAACCTTTTTTTTTCCCCCAGTAAAGACAGAGCACTTAATGATGCCTGATTTTTCCCTAAGTATCCAAATCATGACAAGGTAGATTATTTTGCATCAAAATAAGTGTGACCAGCAGGTCATGGGAGGTGATTCTCCCCCTCTACTCTGCACTCGTGAGACCCCACCTGGAGTCCTGTGTCCAGCTCTGGAGTCCTCAACTTAGAAAGGACATGGACCTGCTAGAACGGGTCCAGCAGAGGGCCACGAAGATGATTAGAGGAATGTCCTATGAGAACAGGCTGAGGGAGCTGGGGCTGTTCTGCCTGGAAAAGAGAAGGCTCTGGGGAGACCTTAGAGCAGCCTTCCAGTATCTGAAGGGAGCTACAGGAGAGTTGGAGAGGGACTCTCTCAGGAAGTGGAGTGACAGGACAAGGGGTAATGGTTTTAAACTAGAAGAAGGGAGATTTAGGTGAGATATTAGGAAGAAATTCTTTGCCGTGAGGGTAGTAAGGCACTGGAACAGGTTGCCCAGAGAAGCTGTGGCTGCCCCATCCCTGGAGGTGTTCCAAGGCCAGGCTGGATGGGGCTTTGAGAAACCTGGTCTGGAGGGAGGTGTCCCTGCCCATGGCAGGGGGGTTGGAACTCAATTATCTTTGAAGTCCCTTCCAACTCTAACCATTCTATAATTCTATGATTTTTATTCACCTGGAGGAAAAAGCAGTGATGCACTATATCCCTCTTTACCTGACAAACCTGTTTAGCAGTTGGGACAAGGCCTGGGAAATACCTGCTGCATTGGTGTTTAGTACACAAAGAGATGTGAGGGCTTAAGTTACTGGTTTAGTCCAGGCATAACATATGCCATGCACACTCCCTACAGAGCAGTTTGTTCTAGTGGCCTGATTCTGGTCATAACACGTATGCTCTGGTGGTCCAAAGCTTGTCTAGGTGAGAAGATACCCACTGTTGCAAATAGAATGGTGGTTTGGTTACATCTGATTAGTTTGATGTATCCTAGAACCGCTTGTTAAAAGATCTCCTGACAGAATTGATTAACAGCACGATTTAAAAAATAAATAGATCTGGGCTTCACAAAAGAAAATACTTCTAAATATTTTTTTTCAAAAAGGAAAAAGAAAAAAAAAAGAAATACCAATACTACATTTTCTTCATTGTAAAAAGAATCAGTATAATTTTAGAAACAGCAGAATGTTTNCCAATACTACATTTTCTTCATTGTAAAAAGAATCATTATGATTTTAGAAACAGCAGAATGTTTCTAGAAACAGCAGAATTTAGCAGATTTTTAGAAACAGCAGAATCGTAAGAAGGAATATTTTTGTCTAAAACTCCAAAAATATCAGTAGCAGCAGACCATAACTTACTCCATATCTCAGTGTTTTCCAGAAAAAAAATCATATCTCCTTCCATATAGTTTAGGAAGAATGACTGCCGTGCTTCTCCCATTTCTTTACAGGAGGATATACAGGATTCTCTTCTGTTTAGCACCAGAATGCCAGCTGCATAAATTCGTCGGGCGATGAGTGATTTATTTTAAAGGATAGGCAAAATGAAAACCTTAACCCTAATAAAATGCGAGACCCAAAGACAAGTCTGCACTTAGTTTGCTGAGGTCCAGATTACAGTAGATACAAAACTAAAAGGAGGGCAGGAAAATGTGTTGGATTATCTGGTATGGAAGTAAAAGGTAACGGCGTGTGCTTACCTCCCGTACTTCTGTGTGCACAAATGGGCTCGTGGTGCACCTGCATAGATTTTTGCAGTGTTTGCAGTTGCCCTTTTCAATGCTAAGTTTTTATTTACAGGCTTCAGCTTGCCAATGGTTTCCCCAGTGTCCCAGAGGAGCAACATGATATATGCTCGGGGGGAGAAGCACGCAGTTGGCCTGACTCTGCTTTACTCAAAATCTTTAAACTTAAAACTTTAAATAGATGTCTGAGGGTGGTGAATGTCTTCAAAGCTTCACAACCTCCATTGGACAAAGTTTACCATGTACCAGTTAATTCCCTGGAAATTGCTTTTAGTAGTCTCTGCAGTGCCAAAACCGTGACTTTTTTTTTTTTTTTTTTTTTTTTCTGACTGTTTACGAATAGGTCAGAGCAATGCAAATCTCATCAATGCAAATCTCATCAATGTCATCCTTAGTTCCACAGCCTGGTAATCAATAATATTCATTGACCACCAGAAAAAATGCAGACCCTATTGAGGATATAAAATTAACTGGTTTTTTTTTTTTCTGGGGTTATTGTTCCGTTGTACTACAGTGTGAGCAGAATTGCACCCTCCCTTCCGGGAATTATGAAGTACAGTATTTCATGACCAAATCAGCGAAGAACTTCAGGTGCCTTAGATAAGAATTAAGTTGCCATTAGGTGTTTAAATCCCAATAGCTAGGTCGTGGAGCTGCTTGTGTAAGCTGCTGGACCCAGCTGCTGGGGCTGCATTTAATGGATGCCCAGAATTCTCCAGTCCTTACAGTGCTAAGGAAATCAGTGCACACTTCACATATAAACCCCAGCTGGATCCAAAGTCAGATTCAGAAATAGGCTTTTTATCAGGATGCTGATCTGGAAAAGGGCAGGAGATGGGGAGGGGGAAGGCAAGAGGGAAAAAAAAAATAAATGGACACCCCAGAAACTTTTAAGGCAATCTTTTTGTGCTATTTCCTTCTTCTTTATAAGGTCAGATTTAGAAATGGCATAAATTTCAGAAGCTTCTATATGAAATGTTTTTGCTTGCAGTAAAATAATGAATAATAACTGTAAGATTGTGGTTTGACTGCACTTCAATTCTAAAAAAGCTTTCTACATATATTTAATTACAGTATTTAAAATCTTGGGTTTACACACTTAGAATTCCTGCATGTTATAGGCTTATGTTGTCTCTACATAACTTCTTGAGGCTGCTTCTGATATATTGAGATCATGCTCATTTTTCAGCATTTTCCTCCAGAAATAACTTAATTGGAACTAGAATAATTTAAGTTTCTTCAAAATCTGTATTATAACATTAAATCTCTAGTTATAAATCACTGCTAAGCTTCATTGGTTGCAATCTCCATCTATGTTTACTGTCAACAAGAGCACTGACTATATAAGTCAATAACTCTTATTGTTATTTTCTTCCTAATTTTTTCAGAGACAAAAACCTTTGTGGGAAGTACACTTCAGCCTTTAGAAAGAATATAGAATTCTTTATACAGAATTCAAAAATGAATTTATTTAGTACATCTATCTCAGCAGTTTCTATGCATTAAATTACATTTATTAAATTNCCAAAGCACCCCCTTTTTGAAAGACAAAAGATAACATTTTTCTGTGCCTTTGAGATTTCCATGCCTCCTGCAGGCTTCCCACACAACAGCAATGTTTATTCCATGAGAGGAGAAGGGTTTGACAATCCCTCCTCCTGGATATCTTTGTCCATGAGTTGTAAAATACATAAACAGCTCTTGGAGCAGGATCCTGAATGAAAGTTCCTACTCCTATTTTATATTTATACTCCGATTGCTGTGCTCCCTTGTGAGGTTCATCTTATTTTGCCCTAAACCCCACATAATCTTAATGAACAATGTGTACTGAGGGACAGACTGTTCTCATAGTATTTTTTTACAGCATTTAAGGTTGGTTTCGTTTTTTTTTTTTTTTTTTTTTTTTTCTGAGACAAGGATTTGGAATCAAAACCTGGAAGTTTTACAGTACTGGCAAGTGTTGTAACCATCAAGTTGGCATTAATATGGAACAACACATCCTGTTCTCCAGCCACTGTGTTATAATGACAGAAATTTATTTCCTTGTTTGGTTGGTTTTCTGTTCTTTTTTTTTTTTTTTCTTTTTTTCCTTTTTGACACATTTTAGCGCAGAATTTCAGCACCAGACTTTAAGATGGCCACATCTTGAGAGCGCAGAGTCACCACCTAACCCCCTGGCTAGTAAAACTCCATTTAGAGTCATCTTCCCAGGCAAAAATTCATTAAGTCAGGGCAGTGGATGCTGCTTCTGTGCCAGGGCTTGTATTTCACAGAATCATAGAATGGTTTGGGTGGGAAGGGATCTTAAAGATCATGGAGTTCCAACCCCCCTGGGGTGGGCAGATACACCTCCCACTAGAGCAGGTATTTATTACCCTGTGTATCATAATCGGGACTAAAAAGCCGACAGTTGCAAAGTGCAACCGAGTTACGAGGCAGCAAAGAGCCACACCTTGAAACAGCAGCGTGCTTTGATTGAGTACTGGGTGTTCAAGGCAAAGGAAATGGGAACAGCAAATCATAACCCGTAGGTGGCTGCTGCTGGAGCTATACTGCAGGTGGTGACCATGGGCTGGGATGGACGCAGCAATCACAGAATTGTAGGGGTTGGAAGGGAGCTTTGGAGATCATCTAGTCCAAATCCCCTGCCAGAGTAGGTCCACCCAGAGCAGGCTGGACAGAAATGTGTCCAGGTGGGGTTTAAGTGTCTCCAGAGGAGGAGAGTCCACCACCTCTCTGAGCAGCCTGTTCCAGCGCTCTGCCACCCTCAAAGTGAAGAAGTTCCTCCTCGTGTTCAGATGGAATTTCCCGTGTTCCAGCTTCTGTCCATTGCCTCTTCTCCTGTCACCGGGCACCAATGAGAAGAGCCTGACCCCATCCTCTTAACACCCTCCCTTTAGATTTTTATAAACATCGATGAGGTCCCTTCTCAGTCTTTTNGGAGAAGCTCCTCCTCACCACAGAAGCTCTTCAACGAAAACCTAGTGAAATTAGTTCGGTAAATTTCAACTGAAAACAAGTGATCGATGGAAAAGTGCAAGAAGTGGAATTAAAGCTGGAAGTATTTAATTAAATATATAGGCAATGGGTAAATCCTTCCCCATAGGTCCAGGCACAGATTTATTTGCAGGAAAGAAGAGAAAAGGGTTAGGGAACCTACACAAGTCTTTCCTCTCTTTAAACACATATAGTGTGATGCACGTTCTCCCAGCTGCCTGACAGGGCTGGGGTCCAGCCAGCCCATTTTTGCTTCCACAACATGCCCAGACCTCGAGGGGATGCCTGTAAATCTGACAGTAAATAAACCATCATTTCTGCAAATGGTTTGCTGCAGATGATTCATACTCTTGCTACAGCAAGATAGCAGGATAAAAGCCTTTCCCATTCATCACTCACTCAGTCCTTGAGTTACCCTGCCAGTTCCTGATCACGAATGTTTTTCATCACCTCCTCACACACCATGGATTGCAGTGTCTTACGGAGCAGAATAAACTAGATATAATTTAATTAGAAGCTTGGGCTGTGCTTATACTACACTTCCCTTCCCTCTGCCACCCCTGCCTTATTTTTACACCAAATAATCTACAGTGCTGCAAAAGGAAAGAAAAGTTCTCTGCCAGTGTACCTATTGTCAACTGTCTGCTGAGATTGCTGAATTATATTACAGAGCAAGAATTTTTAAGGCTATTGCTAAGTTCCTGAGTCACCAGTCAACCCTGCTAGACAGTATATTATAACCTTTAAGGCTTAGAACAATAGGAAAAGGTTTGCCAAAGTTATGAGCCATGCTTTCAGCACCAGTGAGTGGACAGACAAGAATCACAGACTCACAGAATGGTTACAGTTGGAAGGGACCTTAAAGATCATGGAGTTCCAACCCCCCTGCCATGGGCAGGGACACCTCCCACCAGACCAGGTTACTCAAAGCCCCATCCAGCCTGGCCTTGAACCCCTCCAGGGATGGGGCAGCCACAGCTTCTCTGGGCAACATGTTCCAGTGCCTCACCACCCTCACAGTAAAGAATTTTTTCCCCATATCCAATCTAAATCTCCCCTCTTCCAGTTTNGTTACGAGGCAGCAAAGAGCCACACCTTGAAACAGCAGCGTGCTTTGATTGAGTACTGGGTGTTCAAGGCAAAGGAAATGGGAACAGCAAATCATAACCCGTAGGTGGCTGCTGCTGGAGCTATACTGCAGGTGGTGACCATGGGCTGGGATGGACGCAGCAATCACAGAATTGTAGGGGTTGGAAGGGAGCTTTGGAGATCATCTAGTCCAAATCCCCTGCCAGAGTAGGTCCACCCAGAGCAGGCTGGACAGAAATGTGTCCAGGTGGGGTTTAAGTGTCTCCAGAGGAGGAGAGTCCACCACCTCTCTGAGCAGCCTGTTCCAGCGCTCTGCCACCCTCAAAGTGAAGAAGTTCCTCCTCGTGTTCAGATGGAATTTCCCGTGTTCCAGCTTCTGTCCATTGCCTCTTCTCCTGTCACCGGGCACCAATGAGAAGAGCCTGACCCCATCCTCTTAACACCCTCCCTTTAGATTTTTATAAACATCGATGAGGTCCCTTCTCAGTCTTTTCTTCTCCAGGCTGAACAGACCCAGGTCTCTCAGCCTTTCCTCATCAGAGAGGTGCTCCAGTCCCTTGATCACAGGGCACATGAATGCACAAATATTCACCCTATCAATTCTGCTTTGATTTTGCTCCCAGCTTTCCAGCGGCTGTCAGCCCCAGCAACCTGAGATAACGCCTTTTTATCACCCGCATTCTTACACAGTGGAAATGTTGACAAGCTGCAAAAGCAGAAAAAAAATCATGAGCAGAGGTCCCAGGGAGGGACAATACAGCCAGACAGACCAAGCTCACGGTCACAGACAGAAGTTGTGAAACAGGCATGTGTAGGGAATAACAAGAAGTTTGCTGAAGCACTGTTGCTTACTCTTTTTTTATATATATATATAATGTTTTAATTATTTTTTATTTATTTATTTATTTTTGCAGGGGGAGAAGCTCCTCCTCACCACAGAAGCTCTTCAACGAAAACCCAGTGAAATTAGTTCGGTAAATTTCAACTGAAAACAAGTGATCGATGGAAAAGTGCAAGAAGTGGAATTAAAGCTGGAAGTATTTAATTAAATATA
>VZRU01021373.1:0-17917 GCA_013398155.1 Pedionomus torquatus | reverse complement strand
CGATGGGGCATCCCCCCCTGCCAACCCTGGGGGGCATCACCTCAGGCCCGGGGGGTCCCACAGCCCATCGGGCATCACACCCCGCTGACCCCAGGGAGCCTCACCACAGGCCCTGGGGGTCCCGTAAGCCGATGGGGCATCACACCCCGCCGACACCGGGGAGCATCACTTCAGGCCCTGGGGGTCTGCAAGCCCACAGGGCATCACACCCCGCCGACACCGGGAAGCATCACCTCAGGCACGGGGGGTCCCACAGCCCATTGAGCATCACACCCCACTCGGGGTGGTCTCACCTCAGGCCCAGGAGATTCAGAGGCACCAAGGTCGATTAAGGGACCGAGAAGCAGGATGGTGGTGGGGGTCATTGATGGGGGCACAGGGTTTGGGTCGGCCGAGGCCAAGCAGGGAGTTTCGGGGTGTAACTACTTGCTTGTCAGGTGTGGGACCCCGCCAGGGTGCAGCGTGGCGGGTGGCTTTGTGCAGCCTCCCCCAGGTAATGTCAATGTTACGGTAAGTGCGGTATGGCCAAGTGACACTGAGGTGACGGTAAGTGAGGTAAGGTCATGACTCCGGTCAGGAAACAATATTCTTTAAGGGATATCCTTATCGCACTCATCAGGCTCAGATTACTACTTACTAGCAATGTTACTGCTTTCACTACAGGTTTATGGTGACTCTAAAGTTGCAAGTCTGTGAGTAAAAACTTTGTTTCTCTTGGAGGTTTGTCCTTTACAACACTCCTTTCAGGCTTTGGTGTTTGGTACTTTCCTGGCTGTTCCTATGGCTCTTTGCCATACAGACAGCGTGTCCATACTTGTAATATCCACAGGTACAAATTGTTATTAATCGCTTCTTTTTTTTTTTTTTTTACAGAAAGGTTGACAACCACTAAGCCTTCTGAACAGAAAACTAGTTCCAAATCCTCCCAGGGCAAAAGCATGTATTCTCCTGTGCCATTTGGAAACTGTGTTTTAGTGGATTTGATGATTACATAGCATTGCCCAACAGACCTCACCTTTTAGTTTCTGACTTCTCTGCATTGTTGATTTTCCAAATTTTGTTGCCATAGAAGATTGATTGCACAGGGATACATTGCAGGGTCAGGGTAGCTAAACAAGAATGTGAGAAATTAAGCCCTTAATCGCAAATAGCTTTAAAAATTACATGTTGTGGGTTTTTTTTTTTTTGCATTTGGCTCATAAGACTTGCTCATAGCTTTAAACCTTTCCTCCTCAGCAGAAGAACTAGGAAGTCAAATCAGATTCCTTTGAGTATTTATGGATCTTGCTTTTGCTTGAAGTTTGTGAGACTGTTTATATCAAGTGTGCACTAACAGCTGTAGGATCGTGCCTTTTTTTTTTATTTTCCAACAAAAGCCATTTTGTTTTCCTATATTCCTTGGTTCCAAAAAGCGTGGCTTAATGAAGACAGTATGTGCTCCTAAATATCCACTCCTAATTGCGTTGCAAATGGTTGTTACTGATAATCCTGTAGGCAGGAAAGTGGCAGTTCAGATTTTGGCCCGTATGTTTCTGCACTTTCTTGTGATTGATTGTGAGATGTCTTGTAGGTGAGACTAATCTCCAGAAGTGTGGAATCTAAGCTAGGTTTAGAGGTGGAGTCTAAGAAGTAGCAAATTTCCAATATTCTTTTGGAAATCAGTCCTCTAGGGCTGGGGACCTATTTTGGAAAAACTAAGTCTTCTTAGAATTGTTTTGAAATTTCTGATTCTCCACAGGCTGCTAAGTTTCTAAATTTCTTGTTTGGACCCTTCTTTGAACTAAGAGATTTTGATGTTTAAAAATCACCTTCATTTCATCTTTCTATCTAGAATTTCAGGTCTTCAAATGCTGTAGCTACTTGTATTTAATCTTTCATATACCAGCTGACACGGGTTTCTAAGTTACTTCTCTTACAGCAAAAGAAAGAAGAAGCAAATTTTTTTTGGTTGTTTTGGTTTTTTGTTTGTTTGTGTTTTTGTTTTTGTTGTTGTTTTGTTTTTATTTTTTTTTTTAAGGAATGTCTGCAATTTCATCTGCAATTGATATATTAAAGCCCAAGAGAATTATTGTGCAAAAATCTGTGGTGGTTGTAAGACGTATATTCATTTAACCCAAACCTGGCTTCATGCAGAGGTCATGTTAGTACTTCATCCTAGACAGACTCCTCCTGACATCAGTCCAAAGAGTAGCCCCTTGCTCCCCATCCTGGTCTGATGTTGCCTGGCAGTTTGGAGTTCAGGCTTATACAGTCCCTTTTTTGCCTACTGGAATGCTGTCTTCTACTGTATAGTACTTGTACAGCTGCGAAGAATCATAGAATGTGTAGAGTTGGAAAGGACGTCAAAGAATGAGTTCCAAACCCCCTGCCGTGGGCAGGGACACCTCCCACCAGACCAGGTTGCTCAAAGGGATTATCAAAGTGTGTGGCTCTGTCAGTGCTTTTAACCAAAGGTCTTCAAGCTCTTGCCAAGCATCTTTCTTAGGCTTAAATATGAATCAAGAGTCTGGCACCTGACCAGACTGTTTACTGATGCACGCCTGGTTAATATTTGACACAGATTTATCTGATTTCAGTTTATCAACATTTGGCAATGCTTCAGAAGAGAATGATCATGAACTCTGTCAAGAGATTTCATTTCTGAATCTTTTATGATGACTCATTCTGACAGCAATCTTGCACGTTTTTCCACTGGCAATTCCAGACTTGCTATCAAGTACTGATCTATTGATCTACATCATGCTAGAAGAAAACCTGCCTCTGAAACAGGTAGCTGGAACTGAAGAACTCAAGGAAGAACTAGGAATGTGTGTATATTTTTAATGCCAGTCATTACTCAATTAAGCTCAGTAACAGACTGTTCTCAAGTTAGAGTAGAATTCTTTTTCTGCATTTTGAATCACAAGAAGGTTTAAACTTGGCCCAATGCCATGTCTTAGAAAGTGCCTGGAGATGCGTGCACAAACTCAAACCACTTGAGTACAGGTGAAGAAGAGGTGAAGTTAAGCAGATAGCTTGAATGAAAGGATTTCAAATGCATGAATGTTATTGGTAAGAAAGTGTTAAGTCAGTCTACGTGAAATACTGGCAGGTATTTGTCCCTAGGAATGAACAGATGGTCCTTTGGTACATAGGTAAATAAGATTTTTTTCTTGTTCTGTGAAACGTCTAGGCAGTACTTTACCTTACCAAAAATTAACACTCAGAAAGGACAGTGTTATGTCATTGCAGTGTATTCTGTGCCTTTGTAATCGGTGTATCGGTGGGGATTGTGTGCTAATGCTGTCAGAGATTTTAATTTTGGTATGAGTGCACACCTGAGCTGAGTGTGTTGTTTGCCCATTAATTTGTACAGATACACCTACCTACCATATATGTGGTAAATGGAGAAGCAGGACAACAAGTCACCACTAATTGCACTGAAGAGTTTATATATCCCTTTATAAATGTACCGGTTACGTGCATATGTTTGACTTCATTGTTGTGATCCAAAATGCTGTCACTTGGATTCAGTAGTGACATGTGAAATCAGAAGAACTAGCATCTCCTTTCTTCCATAAATCCTTTTTCCTAGTGCATTTTCTTATGTCCTTGCATTACATCCCTCAACTCTTGTATAAAGCTAGTTCTCAGTGACTTGGGGATACTGTCTTTTTGTATTTGAAATTGATTATACTCAGGGGAAAAGAATGAAAATCTTTAAATTCAGTAAAAATCCAACATTGAAAGCCTATGCCAAGGGGTCTTTTCCTAACATACCGCTTAGACTTTTGCAAGCATCGTTTTTATGGCACTCAAAATTGTCTAAATAGCTAGGACCCTTTTAGGAGTTCTGGCAGATATGAAGGTGTGCAGCCAGATTTTGTCTTTGCCTTGCATTTGTTTTATGCAGGAATCAAGACTGTGTTGTTCTGCAAATAATTGCTTGGAAGAACTATATTGTACAAGGAGGATTGTTTTCCACCGTGTCAAACATACTGCTGAGTCTCAGGCATTATCTCTGAGGATCTTCACGTTGCTCAAATATAAATACCAAGTTTAAGTCAGTTACTTGGCTGCTTTTCTTCCATCAATGCAGAGGGATTCCTCGGAAAGGATGGAAGGGCCCCTCTTAGGCTCTCTGGCCTGTTGAAGAGGCACAAGTCAGTCAGCCAGTGCTCCCTTTGTGCTAAACCAAACGTCCCAATTTACTCATCTGCCAGTCTGCTCCCAACTGGCAAAGAAGTAACGCAGATGGAATTGGGAAAGTTCTGTGTCTCTATAAAAATACTTTAAATTCTTTGTCTGTGTACACCATGTGTTTAAATTCTGTGTGTAGCTATATATATACATATTAATACATAAAATATATATGCATGAAGGTGCTTGTTTATGTGTGTATATATATATTTATTTATATTCTAAAGTTTGAGCTGCTGGTTTTTCCTCCCAAGATTGCCAATAGAAACCAGTATTTTTTCCCTAAATACTGTGTGCGTTTGCTGACACAGTAGAGGCCTAATTCTGTCTAGCATCTTTGTTAATACGAATAAATAGTTCTTCATCAAGAAAAAATAATTTACATGTACAGATACATTGGTTTCTGTAAGAAGCACATTGTTTTCTAGTTCTTTTCATTCTAAGTAAAGTACTAAGTTCACTTTTCTTCGTTTGGTAGCACATGAATCTTGGATTAATCAGTAACTTTATCATCTCTGATGTTCAGAAATCTGAAGCTATCCCCAACAGGCCTCAGGACAAAACCTATTGATTAATGCTTCACTCCAGACACTGGAGTTTTTCATCCAGCTTTCCTTATTTATCAAGTTATCTTGCATCTATTTTCAGATGCTGAGAAGATGATAAGTAGGTTACTCAGTTTGTAAACACAGATAATTACACATTGAGATGTTTTCCTTGTGTTATAAGTACATGAGACATTTTTTACACTAGCTGATGAATGCTCCTGTTTTTCCTGATTTTAGATTGCTTCATCTTTTAAATCCAGACTGTTATATATATAATATTTATGTTTTTCCTTGCCATCTTTACTAAAAAAGATAAGTAAATCATATTTTAAAAATTCCATGTGAATGTCTGTGTTTAAATAAGGTTACTCTAGATATTTTCAAAAGGAAGGAAAACTGTAAGAATTCACTGCTAGTTTTTGAATTCCATTATATGTTTAAGGTTTACATAATCTGTCCCAAAACTAGCTATAGATGCTGTGGAAGGTCACCTAATGTTAACCGTTACTTCAGCTCTAAAACATTTCAGGTAATTAATTAGGTTTTCAAAATCTGAACACTCTTCAGCACTTCATGGTTTTCTGACCAAGGGAAGTACATTTGCAACTTAGCAGTGCTATGTGTCTAAATGATGTACCACTTGGGCAAATATTCATGAAAAAGAGAAAACTGGTAAGATGGAATTAATCAGGGTATTGAATTACTATATATATTTTTTCTCATCTTTTTTTTCACATATCTCTTTAAAGAGATGTTTAAAATAATTATGTAATTGTTGATTAGGTTCATTAAGTTGTGGTACAAGAGATCTTAGAAAAAAAAAGGGGGGGGGGAGAAATGGCAAAGCTACAGATGTTTGCGCAGCTGTTTTGAGGGTGTTTCTGTATTTAGCCGCTGCTTAAGTGTTTGTATTGGAAAGACCAAAGTAAAGAATGTAATATGTTAACAGTGGCGTCTGGTTGGCACAAAGCTGCTGGTGTTGCTCAAACAGTGCCCTTTGTAGAGAGTCAAGCACTAACGGAGTGAGATAATCAGAGTACCTCATCTTTGCAATTACAGTGATTTTTCTGTTCCACAAATTAACTTACTTTCCCTACTTGCTTGCCCTCCCCACCCACCCCCGACCTTGTTTGCTTGTTTGTTTTTAACTTAGCCTAGACTAGAAGTGATTTAATGCAGTCGAAAAGCTTTGAGTAAAATTCTCCTAATGGTTAAATGTTTCTTTTTACAGTGTGTGATTTAGAATGAGGCTTTTATCAGCTTTCTCATTGCCAAATCAAAGGGGATTGTAGCGTGGCAGATGAACTTTCTCAGTTTTGAACCTATAAATACATATTTATAGGTGCTATTTTCATGAAGGCTATAGATAATTTCTGATCAGTATATCATGTACGTGTAAGTAAATTCTTCTGACAAACAGTAATGCCTTATAAATAGTTTCCTCATGACAATTCTTCTGAGAGACCTTAAAAATAATTCAGGACCTTCATCTGAGCATAAAAGCTTTAAGCTGAAGTATATGTAAAGCCATACAGGAAACCTGAAAGTAGAGGAAGGGTAAGAAAAGTGTTTAATTATCTAATACAGGCATGCTATGAGGTAAGGGATGATGAGTTTCAGGTCTCCCTCTAAGAGTCCGTGATGTTTCAAGGGAAGAATTCAGTGTCTACTCAGATTACTTCTAACTGTTCTTTCTGTGAAAATGGTGAAGAAAGTTATACTTGCATAAATACAAGAAATTTGCAATTTATTTACGTTTTATTAGTTGGAGCTGGTAGTTCTTTTAGCTCCATTCCTGCTGTGGAACATGGAATAATTGAGAAATGAATAAAAATATAATTTCTGTTAATACAAATTAACAGAAATAAAAGACTGTTGTTTGACGCTGTCATTGTGGTGAACACATCTAATTTGTGAAATGGCTGAGGATAACCTTGGGTTTTGGTGTTTGATTAAATACAGTAATGATTTGAAAGGGTAGCCTATGCATGCTACTTATAGGATTTTGGTTTCTAAAATGAGGTACTGAAAGATTTTGATTCTCTTAGCTCCTTTAAAGGTCTTGGGTTAGAAGTATAAACTGTAGCTGCTTAGGAAATTTAAATACAATATCTAAATTACTTGCTATAGCTATGTCTCTACCCTCCAAACTCAGTGCTAGAGAACTTGGCATGTGTGAGTGATACAGCAAAGGCAGAACTCAGTTGGTGAATTGAGAGGAAGCTTTTTTAGAAGATGGTCATGCATAGCCTCCCACTTACCTATGCAAAATGGCTTAAATAAATTTTAGTTGCAGGGCATAGAAGTTCATTTTCTCCATCAGCACTTAATTAACATGAAAGGAGAAAGAGTAATTAGACTTGGAAATTAGGACTACTGCATCACCAATTTAATTTCTCATGATTCATCTCTAAGATGACCTTTCACAGCATCACCTGTAATTCTTCCACATAGACATTAGCTCAGGAAGGAACACCTCTAATTGATCCTTCCTTAGAATTAGGCCACAGCCCTTCCTGTGATTAGATGTACTTGGTGGTGGTACTGCCTTCCAGCTTTAGGGACCAGAGAGGTTGTGTCCCCAGTAATGATCAGGATCTCTATTTTAGCAAAACAGGTTCTTACCACTTCCACCCTGGGGGAGGGAAATTGTCTCATGATTAACAGACCCACTACATTCTTATATTCTGCTATTTCAGAGGGGTAGGAGGAGCTTTGAAAATGTGCTTTAGATGCTGATCATCAAACCTGTTTCAAATACTAAACTGCAATTATTAATGACCATGTATAAAATGGACTCATACTTTGCAGGGCTGGGATGGGGTGAGGTGGTAAAGGGGTAATGCTCCTCTAAGGTTTTGCTGTCAACCTTGAATGAATCTGATGCAGCATCTAACAACAATCCTAAATGTAACCTGAATAAGAAGACTGGCTTTTAGATGTATTTTACGTAGAATCTGCTGGCTTTTTCTCCATATTCCAGTTTTCTTTTCTGACGCAAAATGACAACTGTATTCCATTAGCAAGTTGACAAGATTCTAAATTAATCATAACTTACTCACTTACTTGTTCTAGAATAGCACCCTTCTCCTACTAGAAAGAATTTGATTAAAATGTAAAATGAACTGAAAACTCTGACTGCGACTACATACTGAAAACACATTTTTAACTGTTCTCTTTGTGTAATACATGATATTTATCTGTCATCTATATTTATTTTTTCTAGTTACTGAAGAATTACCAGAAGTGGAGAGTTGAATGCCCAGAAATAAGCGCAAATTTACAACCATCTTCTATTCTTGGTCTTTTGCATGTTGGCTATCATGGAGTCCTGAGATCAAGGGACCCACATGGAAGCAAAGTTCTCATATACAGAATTGGTGAGTGACAAAATTGCTTGGACCTGTTTCACGCCTGGCTGTGGCACTGATGGTTTGGCTGTGGTTTTCTTGTTGTTTTTGGTTTCTTCTAATTACCACAATGTAAGCAGCCAAATAAAAGTATTTTATGGATGCAACACCAGGTAAAATTAGATCATATCAGAATGTCTTAACTAGAGACATTACATATTTATATTCCCTGTTAGAAATACCTTTACATTAATGTTAAGCTTATTGAGCTGTAACTGGTATGTATAATTTGTCATATATATTGGTATGGCTAAAGCAGTACAATCTTATTTTCTTTCTAGTGGAATTCTGGTCTGCATCAGAAAAAGTCTTAAGGTTAAAACCCTACAACCTGCAAGAATATGTGGTTATTTGGGTCTGAGTATAGCAACAATTGCTTGTTTCCATGCAAATTTTCAAAGCCATATTCTAAGGCTACGGTTCTGGTGGACATGCAGCACAAAGGGGAGAGAGAAAACAAAAGAAAATGGTGTACACCTAGTCATGTACCAGTACTCAGTTTAGATGAGGATGAGAGGTTTGTTGGCTTTTAACTGTTTAGATGCAGGCAAAAAGTCCAATCTAACAATGCTCTGAAGATCCTTGATTTGCTTCATGCACTCCCAAAAACTTTTTTAAAAGGTGTAGTTCAATGATCATACGTTAACATATCTCTTTGTGCTTGTTTTGAACAGAGAAATTATTTTTGACAGCTCCTAAAGAATTTTTTTGATATTAACTGGTCTAGTAGAAAATAACATCTAGTAGAAAATAACATGTCTCCGAAAAGTTGTCTTCTCTGAAGTTTTCATCCAGGGTTAAGGCTCATCCCATGTCATTCTTTGCCAGAAAAACAAGTGAGTTCCACTGAATCTTGACAAAATTACTGCACTGAAGAAAAATTATATGAACTGATTGGATTGTTGATCTTTGGTTTCTGCTAACATGACTGTTACGGAATTCAGCTGTTCCTGTCAAAACCTTGTGCTGGAGGCTATGGTCATAGGTGGAACATACTATGTTAGGTGCCATCTACAACCACCTACCATTAGGTGGTACCATCTACAAAAAGAGGTCAGAAGATGAGTGACAGAGCAGGCAAACCAAATAACGTCTTCACTAGCAAATCTATTTATTTTGGACATTTGATATTGCTGGTTACTTTCTTTTCCTGAGAAGCACATTAGAAGGAGTAACAAGCAAAATTACAGGTGTGTGTGGTATTCTCGAGGTAATGTAATACAATCTATTTATTCTTCAGGACGATGGGATCCCAAGTTATTTACTGCGTATGATGTGTTCCGTGTAAGTCTTATCACATCTGAACTCATTGTAAAGGAGATTGAGACTCAGCGAAACGGAGTCAAGGCTATCTTTGATCTTCAAGGGTGGCGATTTGCTCATGCGTTTCAAATCAGTCCAGCGGTGGCGAAGAAAATTGCTGCTGTGCTCACAGTAAGTATAGCATTCTGCTGTATGGTGCTACATTGCTGGAACTTCCTGGTTTTCATCTGTTCTAAGCTGTGGTAAATTTTCCTTCCTTAGGCCTTCTTAGCGTCTATGTGGCTTGAAAGAAAAAAATCTTAAATCCATTAAAAGTTAAATACTTCAGGCATAGGTTGTGCTTAATTTGACTTCAAGTATGTTCTTGTGTAGCAATAATTCTCCTTTAATCTCTGACGTTTTATAAGACTCCACCAACTTGTTACTACACAATAATTTTATGAGTGTAAGAGGAGATGAAGCCCTGTTTGGTAAGGATCTGTGTTCATTATCCCATTTCATTGAATCATGGAATGGTTAGGGTTGGAAGGGACCTTCAAGATCATAAAGTTCCAGCTCCTCTGCCACGGGCAGGGACACCTCCCACTAGACCTGGTTACTCAAAGCTGGATGTCAGCCTGGCCTTGAACGCCTCCAGGGGTGGGGCAGCCACAGCTTCTCTGGGCAACCTGTTCAGAGTCTCACTACTCTCACAGGAAAGAATTTCTTTCTAGTATCTAATCTAAATCTCCCCTCTTTCAGTTTCACAGAATCTTCCTGGTTAGAAGGGACCTCTGATATCATTGAGTTCAACCATACACCCAAAAAAAAACACCCAAAAAAACCAACCCCAAAACAAAAAAACCCAAAACAAACAAAACACCCACAAAACAAATCACCCAACCCAACAGTCTTGGGCACTAGAGCATGCCCTGAAGTGCCACATCCACAAGTTTCTTAAATACCTCTAGAGTTGGTGATTCCACCACCTCCCTGGGCAAGCTGTTCCAGTTTCATCTTCTCTCTTCCATTTTTGGGGGCATTAACTCAACATTCAAAGCTTTTTTGCCCCTCAGGCCCAGAGAAGATGACAGTACTAAGTGTTAAGAGCAGTTAGGAGCACAACAGTACCAACTTATTACCAGATGCTACATAATCATCCAGCTGCTATCAATAGAATATATAATGTTCATGTTTTGTTTGCTTTTTGCCCTCCAAAATGAGCATTATTTTGTGCCACTGACTGCTACCTAACCTATTTTTCACAAAACTTCTTGGGTCTTCACTGTCTTCACTGACTTGTTCCATTCAGTTGAAATTTGCCAATGGATTTGGGCAGGAGGGAGGGAACAAAAGGGAAAAAAAAGGGGGGGTGGGGGGGACACAGAGAATTGACAGGCAAACTGCAGCGTGTCCTGTGATCACAGTTTCCTTCAGAAGTTAGGTTGAAAATCAGCAACGATAAAACCGTTGTGATGTGGAAATGAGCCAGGGAGATAATCTCTTGCTCTGATTTGCTAAGGTTCATATCTGAGGTTCAGTCAAATCTTAGTCATTGAACTAATATCACCAGAACTTCAGCTGTTTCTCCTTTTTGTAAAGTTGTAAAACTTCAGTGAAACCACCAGCTATTTCCAACTTTTTACATCTAGAGAAAGCTATTGACGTTCATGTAATCCTGGGCCAGATCTCATGAGAACAGGACATGTGAGAGTGTTTCAGTCAATTTCTGAGGTAGTAAACGGGTTGCTGGTAATTTTTTAACCTTGGAACAGAACAGAAAGACACAGATTAGGATTTACAACTGCATCTAAAGGCTTCAGTCCATTATGTTGAACTTGGAAATTTTTTGAATGTGATGTTTCCCTCTTGTGATGTTTCAGCTTTGTTCCATGTTTTTCGAGCTTCTAAATGTTTATTATAGCTATTGAAAAAAAGGCAGAAAAAAATCTGTACGTTGCCAGTATTTTTTTCCCTCAGAAGTAAGTTTAACTAATTTTTTTTTCCAGATCGCTTTAATCACTTTAATTGAGCTCATGTTTCACCCAGAGAGTGTCTTAATATTGTTCAGTATGCATATAAGTAAGAATCAAGAAAAACTTAGTTCCAAACCTATACTTTTCTTAAGAAATGTGTCTTGCAAATTACTATCCCATGTGAAGAAACAGAAGTTAATAGAAAGGAAATGGGTACTAAGGGATGGAAGGCATAGGAATATTAGTGATATCATCTTGAAAAATCTGTTACCCCAGGCAAAACTAAATTATTTTTTGAAAATATGATAGTAGCCTTTAAGTGTATGATAACACATCATAACACACAATAAACCTAAAATCAAATAGTTTTAATGTCTTTATCATTAAATCCTAAAATTACTTGCTCTTCAGAAATGTGTGGTGTTTGGGATTATTTTTTTATCTGTGGAAGAGTGTGTGAAATAATGTGAGAAGAACTGCTGTATAGTGGAGAGAACTGTGAGAAGTATCATTTTTATAGGCAGAAAATCTCTGGTTGCAGAGGTAGTATCAGTTGGGATGTGAATGGAAGTTCTGCTCTCCCCCTTGCATGATGCTGCCTTTGAGCACTGCTCTGTTTTCTTTCCACTTGCAAAGGTCTGGGACTTCTAAATGAATCTTGAATGCAAATAGGCGTATTTCATATTATAAAGGCTGTATAGCATTTGTTTATGTTCATTACAACAGTAATCTTGTAAAGCTGAACTTCTGGCTTGGGCAAATTTCCAGTAATTTCAAGGCTCTATATTTATAAGGTCTCTAAATTATATGTATAATTTATTTAACTTAAAGTTAGTACTTTCAATGATTTATACTTTTATATATTTATATATTATCCTTCAGGCTGTGAACTGACAATGAGAGCATGTAGCTAGAGAGCTTTTTGGTAAATTAACAGCAGAATCTCTGCTGGGAAGAATTGTACCTCTGAGGAAAGGCTGGGCACAAACTTTGTGTACATAACTTACATGTAATTTGGTGGGGTTTGGTTTGTTTTTTTTTGGTTTTTTTTTTTTTTTAGTAGCCTATTCTTGTAATGTTTTGGGTTTTTTTTTAGGAGGAGTTTGTTCCTTCTAATAGGAGAAACACCATGTGATATTTCTAAGCATTGTCGGGGCAGTGTAAACCTAGAACACTCCAAAGTGCAGCTGTTAGCAAGGTCAGGAGGAATACCCTAACCTGTGGACTAGATAGTTTTTCACAGATTTGTCCTTAATAGAATATTTTCAATAATATTTTCTTTCTCTTATGCTGTTTTTCATGTTATGTTGACAGGATTCCTTTCCACTAAAAGTTCGAGGTATCCACTTGATTAACGAGCCTTTATTCTTCCACCCAGTCTTCGCTCTAATTAAGCCTTTTCTCACTGAAAAAATAAAAGAACGGGTGAGTGCACACAAATCTTTCTTTCTGCCACAAACCCCCTACATGGCAATCTGCAGCACTTCCCTTAGGATCTGCTACTCCTGAGCGCTGAAGAGCATAAATCATTTTTGTGTGTTAGTGCCACACAGGCCTCTGGAATCTAATTGAAAAGCATTTGCAGTTACCCATAACATGAGAGTTGCAACTGGTTGTTGTTATCGCCACTCTAAAGATAAAGTCCACTGTGACACGGGGAGGTTAAATGATTTGCTTGAGGTCACACAGCAATTCTTCTGCAGGACTAAGGAGAAATAGGTCCTACATTTCCCAACACTCTGCCTATTAATGACAGGGAGAAATTGCCACTGAACAGGGATGTTACGCTCCAAGTTGTGCAGAATTAACAGAAGACAACTTTTTACTTCTGAAAGACCTGCAGAGGCTTTTGTGCCTCAAAAATAGGTCAGACTTAACTTCAGAATTTCTTACCAAATAGCTTTTTACTTGTTTAAAATTGTTTTGCAGTTTTAAATCTGACAACCCTGTTTGTATCTGGATGCAAAAGCATGGCCAAGAATTCTGGGGTTTGTAGCACAGGATGAATATCAGAGGTTTCAGCTGGCAGTAAAAGGCAACACTGTGAAGTGTTAACAGCAGGACTAAAGTACACAAAGTGCTGCATATTGGTACTCCTACTCTGAGGCCTCTTTGTCTCAGCACATGGACCTTGCACATTTTCAGTAGCCACTGCACTGCAGCACAGTAGATTCAGATTTTCCAGGTCACTGTTAGCTGTTACTTGCCAGTCCCTGTTTCCTTGCCTTTGTATTTTGATATCGGAGAGAGGCAGAATGGTTTCTGCCAGGCTCGTGCAGTCAGTCCCTCACTCTGAAGAGATGATTAAAAAAGTATGTTTGGGCAGCCTGGTGCCATGGCCCTTCTTCTCCCACATTCATACCTGTGAAACAAGCCCCTGTCACCTGCTCCACCTCAGAATATCTCAGACTAGAACTCAAAAAGCAGGAATGAGGGTGGATGGACAGTAAAGGCCTAAAAGAAAACAAACCAGATGTCCCAGTTCGTGGAGTGGAACAGAAGCAAACTGGTTTGCCTCCTCCAGGCTTAGAGTTTCAGGTATGATCTGGAAAAAAAAAAAAAAAAAACCAACCAAAAAAGGGCCAGTTCCCTGTACCTTCATAGGAATAATTACTAGTCACTCATTATATTACTTCTGGATGAGGAAGATTTGGATTAAAAGGCAGCCGACTACTTTTTGAGTGCCTATTCTTATAGTCTTTGTGTAATAATAGTTGCAGAAAATTCCTGTCAAGTGTTAATAAGAAGCCTAAAGAAGTTTCTGACTGGAAGTAAAGAACAAAGCTCCAAAATAGCTACAATAAAGCAAGAAGAGAATACCCAAAACTGCAGCATTAAAAGGGTTAAAGTGGAGGAGTAGTCCAGGGTCTGATTTCAGTTGGAACTGAAACGTAAGAACTGAGATATAAATTCTTCTGAATATCCTCCTTGGCACCTGTCTGAACCTACACACATACTACATAATTTTGTCTTTAAAAACATGTGGCAAGACCGGATAGTAATGGCCAGGAGCCAAACATTGCTCTTTTCTTGGAAATGACTGAAGAGCAAGTAAGTACACGGTTATCTGTCACAAGAAGACCAAACCCCAGCCTTCCCTAAAGCTTGCTTTAGCTGTAGGGATGCAGCGCGTACCCTCATCGGTGTCACTAAACCAGTCTGGAACAAGTGCGGAGTCAGTTTCAACTCCTGTGCTTGCAGCTGCATTAAATGCAGTCCCCTGGTTGTAGTCCATGGCTTGTCAAGCTGCACATGCTGAGCAGGAGGGAGTTTGAGCACCTGCAGGACACTCGTTGACATGGTGGTACTTTAGTCATTTACTGTGCTCATTATGAACTTGCGTAGTCAAACCAAGCTGGTGGCTTTAGCTCCTGCACTGAGTTTTTTTGCTTCCCTAGTAATCTCGCTTTCATACCCAACTAAATTCTTTTCATGTTTCGTTTTAGGTGTATATGCATGGAAATAACTACATGCAAAGTCTGACCGAACACTTCCCGGTCAGCATTCTCCCACAGGAATACGGCGGGGAGGAAGCCTCCATGGAAGAGCTGGCCAAGGAATGGACTGACTTTATAATGGCATCTGCAGATTATCTTCAGAGCATTTCGCTGGTTGCCCAGGAATAATCTCACTGGAGTATTGTATCGGTCCTCCAACACTGGAAGTGGAAACAAGTTTAATATGAGATCGTTCACGTAAAATTGAAATGGTTGTAAATGAAACCAGAATGTCTTTGCAGGGCACTGGGTACTATATTGACCGCACTTTTATATTAACTGGAGTCTATCAGTACGTACATCTGACAAGATTCATTAATCTTTGCAATACTGTTTGTAATTGATTAACTTCTATGCAAAAAAGCTGAATAGCACGTTGGGTATCAGACATCGATAACCGCTCCTCTTAAGTCTTTGGAGACAAGTATTATCCGTAATAACAGTCCAGAACCTTAGTCTTAGCTCTTGTATCCTGGCTTGTCAGGATGATTGGGTGCAAAACCCAACTGAACGTGAATGGAGTAGCTGGGTTTGTGGGGGAAGTGAGAGTACAGGGGTAATTTACAAAGGATGGAAAGAGGCTGCTTTTTGTCTTGATTCTCAGGGAAAATGGCTGTTTTGTTAGTTTGTATCAAATGGAAAATTAGTCAGCAATAATAAGACATTTGTGTTAATCTTTGCTGCTCGTGCAACTTCCCTTTTTGTGCTATTGGCACAGAAATTGTCCAGTTTTATAGAGGAAGATGGGGAAAACACCACGTACCTGTTCGTCAAAGGACAGTGTGAATCAGGAGGAGACCCTGGTAAAACAGTCAAAATAACCTGGAAAATTCTGATTTTCTTTCTTCAAAGAGCTACTGTCTATGCACAGGCTATAAGCAATGCAGATTGTGATTGCCTTTAATTCCATCTGTAGAGCACTACAGTGGTCAAGAGCTCTTAGCTGTTTAGAGCCTTTCTCTGTGCTGGAGGGTGCAGTACGTTATCCTTGGTGGACCTGTGCTACAGAAGCGTTTGTTGTGTGATTTAAGGGCGCTTGTGGGTCACTTTGGACCTCAGTGTTAGGAGATGATGGGTGTCTTCGTTTTATTTTCAGAAAAATTAATTGGCAACTCGCCAGTCCATTTCTTCCACTGCCCAACAGAAGGTAGAATTTTTAATTTNAAATAAATAAATAAAACCAAACAAAAACCAACAAACCAACCATCCTGTACTGAACGAAACCAGATTTTTATTGTTTTAAGGGGCATGGTTCAGGCATGACTACTGCATGTGTGTAAAAGTTATCACTCGCATTAGTTACGTAGCAGTATCATCCTGCGGTCCCCACTATTTAATAATCTAAACCATTATTTTACTTTTCCCTCAGCTTTTTGCTAGAAGGTGTTAGTCACACCAACAGCTGGAGCTCATCTACCCATTTTTTAACTCTCTTTTATAATAAGCCGGGGTGGGGGGGTGTCTTTACATAATCGTTACGTATTTAAGCATTCCAAATGAATCTTCATATAAATGAATCCGTAACAAATAGGTTTGTTTCTCAGGTAGCTAGAAATGCTAGCTTTGGAATGTTTAGGGATGTTGTATTAATTTATGCTTAGTGGAAAGAAAAGAGGCTATCCTATTAAATCAGAAATCATAGAATGGTTAGAGTTGGAAGGGACCTTAAAGATCATGGAGTTCCAACCCCCCTGCCATGGGCAGGGACACCTCCCACCAGACCAGGTTGCTCCAAGCCCCATCCAGCCTGGCCTTGAACCCCTCCAGGGATGGGGCAGCCACAACTTCTCTAGGCAACCTGTTCCAGGTTGTCTTCTATTAGATTATCATTAATACTGAATTAAAACAAAAGCCACTGGAAGGTCTTATTTATTAGCAAGAGGAACATCTGTGACAGGTCCATAGAGTACTTGTTGGCTGAAATTTCTTCTGCTGTGGTAAGGTCGACGCCAGGTACAAAAAGTCTTTCAAAACCGACAAGGACTTATTTTTAAAAATATTTTTCTTCCAGTTCCCTCATTTTCTCAAGTACATGTTTCATTCTTCTCGTTCAGGATATCTTTGATATGGAGCCTAAATTTAAAGAAACATTTTTTTCAGATCATTTTCACGTATTCGTATTTTCCTGTATCTTTCTTTTTCACAGATTGAACTATTTTGTGATATAAAAGCTCCTTAAATAAAGGAGTTCAGTAAATCGCTAATTCTTCTTTATAAGAAAATAAGCTAAGTAGTCAGGCACCTGGCAATTCTTCCAGTGTATAACTCAACTTCCAAATCATTTATGAGCTGGAGAACTAAAGCTATTGTCTTAATTTTACGCCTTTTCAATGTTAATCCTGGAATGGGAACAGCATAAAGTTTGAATTTTCAGTGAACAGGAAAACTCTAACTATTCCTATGAAACCAGTTGTTGTTTTATGTAGCAGAGACTTCATCTGATTGCAGAAGTATAAGCACATGAATGAAATTTAGCTGTTTGGGGTTTTTTTTAAAAAAAAAATCTTCATTTTGACTACACCAGCTCTGTGAATAGAAGAAAGCCCTAAACGTCTTCAGAAATAGCCGGAGTCTGTTATTGAATGGTAAAGTGTTTGCATAAGAAAACAGTTAGAGCACTGAGTGCAGATATTATTTTTTGAAATGAACTGGTAATTATACGTTTTAATTGTTTATATGTCACAGAGAAGGCGGGAGCTCTGTGCCGGGGACTATTGCCGTTGCTGCTAATAATAAGGACACGAGCCAATTACGACATTTTCATAATGAATTGCAGAGGTATTGGTATGAATGGGGGTGGTGCGGCGCCCGTGAGGGGCAAAATCAATAAAATAATAATGTGCTTAAAAGATTTTTACTTTTTTAAATGTTTAAGAGTATTAGGAGTGCCTTGAAAAAAAAAAACAACACCACAAAACAAAAAGCAAATGCGAATATAACTTACTACTGACTGTAAGCACATTGTAATGTTTGGGTTTTTTTAATTTTGTACGTATTGAAATCATTATAGTAATAAAAACTTGGAGCTGAACCAGTCTCGTGTACCGCTTCCTTTGCGGGGGGGG